>LR750644.1:232165-354274 GCA_902729485.2 Mus minutoides
GTAGCTCAAAGCTTACATGATCTGTTTTGGATAATAGTCCATGTGCTAATACCAAAAAAAAAAAAAAAAAATTTGAGTCCCGACCCTCTGCCTGTGTGCTGGGGTCACTTGGTTTAAATCTGATGAAAGTGGGGTATGAAAGTCTCTAGCTATTAACCATATTGGCATCCACTGTTGCCTTTACTGTGGTATTTGCCTTATGTGTTGTTTCTGTAGCTTGATGCCAACATGTTTGTAATTCATTCTCTCCTGTTGAGCTCATCCATTTTTCTTTATATAGCTGCCCTTTTGTCTTAGGTACTTTTTTCTATTGGTGTGATAAGATATTATAACCAAGGCAACTTATAAAAGATGAGTTTATTTGAAGCTCACAGCTTTATGAACATGAGGTGAGTCCATGTTCATCATGGTAGGAGCATGACATCAGGCAGGCAGGCAGCAGGCAGCAGGTAGGCAGGCAGATAGGCAGGCAGGCAGGCAGGCAGGCAGCAGCAGGCAGACAGGGCACTAGAGCAGCAGCTGACAGCTTGCATCTTGAGAAACAAGCCTGAGGCAGAGAGACCTATCTGGGAAAGATGTGGGCTTTTGAAACCTCAAGGCCTATCTCTAACAAGGCCATACCTCCTAGTCCTTCTGAACCAGCTCCACCAACTGGGGATCAATTATTTTAACATAGGATCCTATGGAACTCATTCTTGCTCAAATCACATCTTCCTTGTCTCTTGTTAAGTTTTTAAAAATATTTTTTGAGGGGTTGGAGAGATGGCTCAATGGTTAAGAGCACTGACTGCTCTACTGAAGGTCCTGAGTTCAAATCCCAGTAACCACATGATGACTCACAACCACCTGTAATGAGATTTCACGCCCTCCTCTGGTGTGTTTGAAGACAGCTACAGTGTACTTACATATAATAAATAAATCTTAAAAAACATTTTTTGGTTTACTTATTTGTTTGTGTGTATGAATGTTTTGCCTACACAAATGTATGTGAACCATATGTGCATCTGGTGCCTGAGGGGGTCAGAGAGGAGGTCAGATCCCATGGAACTGGAGTTACAAAAGTTTGGGAGCTACCATGTGGGTTCTGGGTCCTCAGCAAGTGCAGAGCCATCTCTCCAGGCCTCTTTCAGTTTCTGACTTAAGATTTCCTTTATGTGGTGTACACACAGCTGCCCTTGTGCTTTCTGTTTGCATGGAACATCCTTTCCAGCACGTCACAGTCAGCTTCTGTGCCTACTAGAAGCACGAATGTCTACTAGTATATAGTTGGATCTCTTTGAGTTTTTTTTTTTTTAATCTTAAATTCATTCAATCTCTCTCTCTGCCTTTCCCCCACCAATTTCTCTTAGTGACCCTCCTTGTCTCTGTCTTCGAAGTATCTCGGACCAGTGCCACTCTGTATTTTGGGGGATTTAAGCTACTTGTATTCAAGGTTGTTATAAGTATGAATCTACTCCTGCCAATTTTGAGTCTTTTTGTTTGTTAGAATAGAAATAGAAAACCTACCTGTTTAATGAGACTATATCTGAAAATCTTCCTCACTCTTCAGGAAGATGCACACATCCAGGCACAAGAAACTCACAAAATCCTGATTGGCTTGACCAGAAGAGTCCTCCTCAGACTGGAGCTGGTGCTCAAGTGTTTGGTGTGCACAAGGCCCTGGGTTGAGTCTCCAGCCCCCACTCCCGCCAAACACTCTTCCTTTGTCACAAAATTCAAAGTCCAAAACAGAAAGCCACACGTAAGGGATTAGACTAGATGATGATAATAGATCCTTTATCTTATGTTGTTGCTGTCTATATTTATGTATTCTCTCTCTCTCTCTCTCTCTCTCTCTCTCTCTCTCTCTCTCTCTCTTTGTGTGTGTGTGTGTGTGTGTGTGTGTGTGTGTGTGTGTGTGTGTGTGTGTGTGTGTGTGTGTGTGTGTGTGTGTGTGTGTGTGTGCGCGTGTGTGCCAGTGTAATCATAATGAGCTCTTTCATCTTTTACTTTTCTAAGAAAATCTTTCTCTCTTGTCACTTATGAAGAGCAGCTGTGTAGGGTACAGAATACTCTGTAGACAGTCTTTTCTTTCAAAATTTTGAACATGTTATCCAATTCCCTCTCAGTCTGTACAGTTTCTACTTAAAAATCTGCTATTGGTATAACAAAATTTATTTTTTTTTTATAACAAAATTTCTTTAATGTGACTTGCAACTTCCTGCATCTGTGTGCTTGCGTGCACATGTGTTTGCAAGCATGACCGGACTGACGTGTGTATGAGCCTGTGGTACATTTTCTGGATTAATGATTGATGTGGGAGAGCTCACCGGCAGCAGTGCTATCCCTGAGCCGGTGGTCCCGAGTGGTGGCGCATGCCTTTAATCCCAGCACTCGGGAGGCAGAGGCAGGCAGATTTCTGAGTTCGAGGCCAGCCTGGTCTACAGAGTGAGTTCCAGGACAGCCAGGGCTAGACAGAGAAACCCTGTCTTGAAAAACCAAACCAACCAACCAAACAAAAAAAACAAAAAGAAAGCAGGCTGAGAAACCGTGAGAAACAAGGACTCTTATGTGGCCTCTGCATCAGCTCCTGCCTCCTGATTCCTGTTCTCATTTCCCTGAATGATGGGCTGTGGAAGTGTAAGCTGCGCGAACCCTTCCTTTCCCAAGTTGCATTTGGTCATTATGTTCATCACAGCAGTAGACAGGAAACTAAGGCATTGTGGCTAGTCTAGACCAGGCTGGACTTAGACTTGCAGCAACCCATTGGCTCTGCCTCCTGGGTGCCATGGTTACAGGCAGGCAGTACCTCATCTTGCTTTGAATTTTCTTATTAGTCCTGACTTTTGACATTTGGACTATACTGTACTATAAAGAGGAGGGGGTTGGGACAAGTTTTATTTGGAATCCTTTGAGCCTGCTGGTCTTGGATGTTTACACCTTTCTGAAAGGCTGGGGAAACTTTTAGCTTTTCGTTCTCAGGATGGTTCCCCGTGCTTTCCTCTTCTTCTGTAACACCCATAAAGTGAATATTTGTTTATTTAGTGGTGTTCTGCAAGCCCAGGCTTTCACCATTCTTTTTTACTGTGTGTGTGTGTGTGTGTGTGTGTGTGTGTGTGTGTGTGTGCGCTCTGAGTTATTTCAAAAGACCTCTCTTCAAGTTAAGTAATTGTTTTGTTTTGTTTTGTTTTTTCCTGCTTGGTTTATTCTGTTGTTGAGATTCTCCATTGTTTTTTTTTTTTTTTTAAATGTCATTTAATGTCATTCTTCAGTTCCAACTTTTCGTTTGAATTTTAAAAAGCTTGTCCTGCTCTTGAGACTCTTTGTTGTTTTCTTTTTTGTATTTTTGTTTTTTTTTCCCCAAATCATCAGTTGCTTTCTTCACTTTCTTGTGTTCTCCATCTGCACAGTTTTCTGTTGCATGTGCAGTTCTCTGTCTGTACAAGTCTCTGTCTGCGCAATTCTCTGTTACAGGTGTCTGTCTGTGCAGTTCTCCGACAGTTCTCCCTGTCTGTGCAGTTCTCCCTCTGTACAGCTCTCTGTGCTCTCTTGAAATTCTCCAGATTTCCTAGTGGCATTATTTTGAACTCAGCTTTAAGAATTTCTTAGGTTTCCTTTTCTCTGTTCCTGGGGATTACTCTGTTCATTTGCTTACTTAATCTGTCCCTCTAGGGGACTGTGGCTGTCTGTGGCTCTCATATGGCGGTCACCTTGTCTGGTTTTGCAGAGTGGCTCAGTACTGTGGGCGACTCACAGGTCGATGTTAGACATGACACTTGACTTTGGCTTGGAATAGGGTGTAAAGTTAGAATTTGTTTATTGCTTTTTTTTTCCCCTCTGTGTAGCCCTGTCTGTCCTGAAACTCACTCTGTAGACCAGGCTGGCATCATAGAAATCCACCTGCACACACAAACAGTAGAGGACTTCATGGCCTGTGTTCATTCAGAGATGATGCACCTAACCCTCAAGAGGCTGGAGGCCACAGGGAGTTTAGGGGTCAGAGGAGGTTGTGGTGTGGTGAGGAAATCCACATGGATGGGGTGGGAGGAGGTATGGAATGTGGAGCAGTCGGAGGGTGGATGGGGAGTGGCGGGGAATGGAATATGAAGTAAAAAGTGAATTATAAAAAAAAAAAAGAAATCTACCTGCCTCTGCCTCCTGAGTGCTGGGATTAAAGGTGTAAGCTGCCCCTGCCATGCTGAAGGTCAGAGTTTCTGTGAGTTCTTTAGCTGTGAGCATCTCATTAGCTTAGATCACAAGTGTCTGTGGAGGTGGCAGTGTGACCAGGCAAGGGATTTGGGCTGACAAGGCTACATGATCTTAAGACTTAGTGGGGCAAGCACCCATCATGGGACTTCAAGTGGCAGGCAGCCCACTCTGTCAGTGGGGGACATATCCTCAGGCCCTGTACTGCCAGTAGAGACAGCCATCAGGGTGGTGACAGCGCCGGGAGCGTGGAGGCAGCAGGTGCTCCACAGAAGTGGGCAAGCTCCTTTTTAAGAGCTTCCTCTCCACAGTTGGAGTTGAGAACTGGGCTCCATTATGATGCTGTCATACACATGTATCCTTTGTGCTCCATCTCTCCTCCTCACCCCAACCGGCTCTCTCCCCATTCTGCTCACATGTTGCATATACTTCCATGTATGACAAAAATACACAGTAATTGTTTTTCTGCATCTGACTTATTTCATGCAACACAATGGCCTCCAGTGCCATCTATTGTCCTATGAATGGCCTAGTCACATTTTTCTTTACCCCCCTGAAGACCTCTCACATTTCTATCCATCACATTTTCCTTACCCACTCATGAGCTGGTGAGCATCCAGGCTGTGTGTCTGTGCTATGCTGACTGAGATTCCTTCTAGTATATACCCAGGTGCTCTGTAGCTGAGGCTACAGCATATCTACATCAATTTCCACAGCGGTAGCCCCTACCAGTTTACACTCCCATAAGCAGTGAACTAGGACTTCTTTCCCCACACCCCGAACAACATTCATCATGGGTATTAACCATTTGCATTTACTCTTTTGAGCATTGCTAATGGACAGCTTTCCCATTCATTGGTTAGGTGTTTGGGGGTTATTCACTTTTTGGAGTACTTTGTAAAATCTAGACATTAACCTCCATTGGATCTAGACCCGCCAGAGACTTTTTCTGAGTCTGTAGAGTCTGTAGTTGTGTCTCCCACAAGCTCCACTGTAGGTGGAGCCTCTAGTAGGGAGAACTGTGATCTCAAAGCCTGGAGCATGTGGACATGTCTGGAGGCCCCTCAGGACTGAGCTCCATTGTTGTGGAGCAATGGTAGTGGCAGCAATGTGTAGCATGAGGGACATGTCCCCAGCATCTGCTATGGTGAGAGTGTTACTGGAGATAGCAGTTTCCAGCAGCAGCAGTGGAGCTGAGGTGTCTTTAGACTGCACAGTGGCCAGAACTCATGGGAGTTCTAGGGGACGTGTGTGGTGGTGACCAGAGCCCTGGGTCCAACACTGGGCAAGTGTTTTAGCCAAGTGTCAAGAGGTGCATCTTCATTGTCCACTGTTACCAGGGCTCTGTTGTGCATGGGTGCTGGGATGTCAGGGCACAGGCTGGCCTTGTTCTGTGAGTGTGAGGACCGTTGGACTTTTTTTTTTTTTTTTAAACCCTAGAGCTTTTTGGGTTCTGGTGCTCAGAATCTGGTCTCATTAACTCATTAGTAGTTTGCAAATTAATCTAAAATAAATTAGTGGATATACAGTGATGGTTCTTACCCTATCATTTTCTTTATGGTTGAACTAGTTCTATAGGGAACAGCCACCCCTCAATCAGATTTGCACTCCTTGGCTGCCTAATGGTGTGGTTGGTAAAGAAAATGCAGAATCCCTGCTTCCCTGGCCCATCTAACAGCTCTTTAAATAAAACCGCTCTCCCAATGGCCCAAAAAGATTAAGAAATAACTGAACTCATGAACACAAATACACTTTCTGTGTTTTAATTGGTTGCAATAATTTCTGTTACTGAGGTTTGATTTGTCCTATCTTTAACCAATCCTGAGCGCTTGGCTTTGACTCTGGTGTTCTTTTAGAGGTACCTGCTATCTGGTTTGGAAAAGTGTTTCAGGTTTTCTAGAATTCTTCCTATTCAGGCTGGACTCAGCCATATCTCTGTGGAACCCAGGGCCTTGGTACTGGGAATTATGCTCACACAGTCTGGGCCTTAGCAGCACAGAAAGCTACCACACAGATTATGATTTTCATGCCATTAGGTCAACTTTGGATGCGCACTCAGTACCACTGGGTTTCTGTTTAACCTCGGGGATCTTAGAGACACCGGACAACAGTCAGAAAACTGTCCTCTTGAGCCCACAGTACACAAATAAAATTTGGGGATGTGATGGAAAACACTGGATAACTTTTCCTGTTTCTTTTTATTACTACTGCATTTATTAGTTAAGTCGGTCGGTTCTGGAGGGGCAGTGAGTATGCACATGTGTGTGGAGGTCAGAGGACAGAGGTTAGAGGACAGCTTCCGTGAGTTGTTTTCTCCTTCCTCATGAGTTCTGTGGATTGGATGCAGTCATCAAGTTTGGCAGAAAGCTCCTTTATTCAGTGAGCCATCTTGCTGGACATCTGAACTTCTTTTCTTTCTTTCTTTCTTTCTTTCTTTCTTTCTTTCTTTCTTTCTTTCTTTCTTTCTTTCTTTCTTTCTTTCTTTTTTCGAGACAGGGTTTCTCTGTATAGCCCTGGCTGTCCTGGAACTCACTCTGTAGACCAGGCTGGCCTT
Source organism: Mus minutoides (assembly GCA_902729485.2). Classification (NCBI taxonomy): domain Eukaryota; kingdom Metazoa; phylum Chordata; class Mammalia; order Rodentia; family Muridae; genus Mus; species Mus minutoides. Next base: position 238,905 of record LR750644.1, read on the forward strand.
GAACTCAGAAATCCACCTGCCTCTGCCTCCCAAGTGCTGGGATTAAAGGCGTGCGTCACCACTGCCCAGCTTGAACTTCTTTTCAATGTTAGGGTGTATGACAGCGGAGATACCAGGCTACAGAGCATCGAAATCCCTTGGAAGGATTCTTTTTTTTTTTTTGTGCTGGCAAAACTAGGGTGCACAGACCCATTTGTTTTCAATGTTTACACTTTATAATTACGTATTGTGGAGGTCTGCCCTTTTCTGGCACTTTGCCTGGGTTCTCGCCTTCCCGCCTCTTACTTGGTCTCTTCACAGAAGATGCTGCCCTGGCACCTCCATATCCTGGGTTTTCTGTTGTGGAATGGGGGTGAGTCTGACTGGGCTGCTTTTCCTGATTTGTGATGTGGTCTTCCCCTGACTCGGTGGTATCACTGAGTGTCTTTTTTTTTTTTTTTTAAGATTTATTTATTATTATATGTAAGTACACAGTAGCTGTCTTTAGACACACCAGAAGAGGGCATCAGATCTCATTACAGATGGTTGTGAGCTACCATGTGGTTGCTGGGATTTGAACTCAGGACCTTTGGATGAGCAGTCAGTGCTCTTCTCCACTGAGCCATCTCACCAGCCCATAACTGAATGTCTTATTGGTTATCACCTTTCTATGGGATATTCTGGATCAATTTTTCCCCTTTTTTTCTCTCTTCCTTCCTTTTTCTGAGACATGGTGTCCTTAGAGTTACTACAGCTGTGATGAAATACCATGACCAAAGCAATTTGGGGAAGATGGTTTATTCAGTTTATGTCTCCATATCATTGTTCATCATCAAAGGAAGTCAGAACAGGAAGCTGGAGTCAGGAACTGATGCAGAGGCCATAGAGGGGTGCTGATGATTGGACTGCACTTCATGGCTTGCCTTCTTATAGAACCCAGTGCTGTAGGAGTTTTGTTACTGTTTTTTGTTTTTGTTTTTGTTTTTGTTTTTTTGTTTTTTTGGTTTTTCGAGACAGGGTTTCTCTGTATAGCCCTGGCTGTCCTGGAACTCACTTTGTAGACCAGGCTAGCCTCGAACTCAGAAATCCGCCTGCCTCTGCCTCCCGAGTGCTGGGATTAAAGGCGTGCGCCAACATGCCCTGCTAGGATTTTTGATCACACTGGGAACCCTCATTTTCTTAATTGAGGTTCTTCCCTGGCAGATGACTTTATGTTGACATAAAACTATCCACCACACAAGGTCTCCTTATATAGCTTTGGCTAGCTTGGAGCTCTGTATGTGGGTCAGGATGACCTTGAACTCACAAAGATCTGCCTGCCTCTGTCTCCCGAGGGCTGACTAAACTTTTCTTGATGTGAGGTAATTAAATGTGTTTATGATCATAGCAATGCGGTTGAGAGATTATGTTACCTATAGCTGAACACTTTTGACTAGTAAGCTATGAAACAGTGGACAATCCTAGAGTAAATGTATCTATTTTCCATTGCTACAACATAACATGTGGGTGATACATAAAGGAAAGGTTATTTAGCTAGTAGCTCTAGGGGTTCAAGAGTATGGCATCAATACCTGCTTGAGCCTGGTGAGGGTCCTTTAGCTGTCATATGACAGATGTCTAGAAGCCAGAGTGGGAAGGGTCAATGTGATCCTTTATAACCAGACTCTCACAAATCGACCCAGGTCACTCGAGAACTACACAGTTTCCTACAGCTCCATCAACAATCAACAGCTTATTCAAGGTACCATCTCCCAACATAACCACACTGAGGACCAAGCCTCTAATGATGAAGGCGATGTGGGTGGGTGGGGATAAATACCATCTAAATCATAACGGTGCATGCTTCTGCTTATAGTACTCCCGCTCAGTGCTCCCGCTCAGTGCTCCCGCTCAGTGCTCCCACTCACCCTGCCCAGGTTTTATCCTTGCAAGTTTTCAGAACCAAGAAGACCTGCAGAAGGCCTACTCTAAGAACGCCCCAGAAAGCTGGAGCGGCAACTCCCTCCTTTGGCACAATTTGCCTGGTCTCTCCAGCCTTGGCGCCAGTCTGTGCCAGAGTAAGGAGGGTCCTTATTCTCCTTTGTAGAGCTGCACCCAAGTCCTAGAGATGTGCCGGGCAAAGCACAGTTACTTAATTAATATTTGAGAATAATATACATCTTATTTTAGCATCCCCACTCTGCCCCACCCAAAATAGGTTTAAAACAAAAACAAAAACGTGTGCAGTGAGATAAAGTTCTCACAAAGTAGATTGCTGACCTCTGCCGCACACCACCCACCACATACCTTCCCGGTTTTAAAGAGTCATATAGGAAATCAAGAAGCTAATTTTTAAAAAATTCTCCAAGATTCTCGTGGAGCTAATTGACCAATAAAAAGATAAGATATGATTGATATAGTCAATGAGATGTTACTTATCTTTAAAAGAATGGAAATTCTGACCCAAGCCAACCATGAAAACATACACAGTCAAATTCCACTCATAGAGACCCACGGAGGAATCAGACTTGTGGAGACAGAAAGGAGAAGGGTGGGGCTTGGACTGGAGGAGGAGTTTTTGGGAGATGGGTTGAGTAAGCCCAGAGTTTCAGTGTAAGGAGGGAGCTCTAGAGATGAAGTCAGGGATGGCCACACAGCACTGGGACTACATCCAGTACCACAGCACCACATGCTCACAACAGCTCAGACAAGGGGTTGACTGTCATGTGAATTTTATCCTAACTCAGTCTTTTTTTTAAAAGATATTTTCTTTATTTACATTTCAAATGCTATCCTGAAAGTTCCCTATACCCTCCCCCCGCCCTGCTCCCCTACCCACCCACTCTCACTTCTTGCCCCTGATGTTCCCCTGTACTGGGGCATATAAAGTTTGCAATACCAAGGGGCCTCTCTTCCCAATGATGGCCGACTAGGCCATCTTCTGCTACATATGCATCTAGAGACACGAGCTCTGGGGGTATTGGTTAGTTCATATTGTTGTTCCACCTAAAGGATTGTAGACCCCTTCAGCTCCTTGGGTAATTTCTCTAGTTCCTCCATTGGGGGGCCCTGTGTTCCATCCTATAGATGACTATGAGCATCCCCTTCTGTATTTGCCAGGCTCTGGCACAGCCTCACTCGAGATAGCTATATCAGGGTCCTTTCGGCAAATTCTTGCTGGCATATGCAATAGTGTCTGGGTTTGGTGGCTGATTATGGGATGGATCCCCGGGTAGAGTAGTCTCTGGATGGTCCATCCTTTCGTCTTAGCTCCAAACTTTGTCTTTGTAACTCCTTCCATGGGTGTTTTGTTCTCTATTCTAAGAAGGAATGAAGTATCCACACTTTGGTCTTCCTTCTTCTTGATTTTCTTGTGTTTTGCAAATTGTATCTTGGGTACTAACTCAGTCTTTTTTTTTTTTGTTTGTTTGTTTGTTTGTTTTTTTTGTTTGTTTTTGGTTTTTCAAGACAGGGTTTCTCTGTGTAGCCCTGGCGGTCCTGGAACTCACTCTGTAGACCAGGCTGGCCTCGAACTCAGAAATCCGCCTGCCTCTGCCTCCCGAGTGCTGGGATTAAAGGCGTGCGCCACCACGCCCGGCTAACTCAGTCTTTATATGCCACACACATCATGGATATCCAAAAGAGTGTATGAAATGAATATCTATTTAAACCTAACTCCAAGATGAACCCAGAGATACACCTCTTGCCTAAAGAAATAGTGTCCCATTGAAGCCCTGAGTCCACCCTCAACTTCCTCCCCACCCTACCCTCAAAAGTTCCCTCTTTAAATGTCAGGTAGGTCATTTCTACTTCCTTCTACATTCTGCAGGCAGAGGATGCTGCCAATATCATGACCTCTATGTTCCTTTCCTCCACGAAAATTTTGAAAGTGTTTTTCCCTTTCTTTCTTTCTTTCTTTCTTTCTTTCTTTCTTTCTTTCTTTCTTTCTTTCTTTCTTCCTTCCTTCCTTCCTTTCTTTCTTTCTTCCTTTCTTTCTTCCTTTCTTTCTTTCTTTCTTTCTTTCTTTCTTTCTTTCTTTCTTTCTCTTTTTCTCTTTTTTTCTCTCTCTCTCTTTCTCTCCTTCCCTCTTTCCCTCCCTTCCTTCCTTCCTTCCTTCCTTCCTTCCTTCCTACTTTCTCCTTCCCTTCTTGCTGTTTTCTGTTAAACTTATGCATATGCCATATCCTTGTGCTGTCTCATGTAGTTAAATATAAATATGTAAAGTGCTAACTATGAAGACTGACACCTTTGTAAAAACCTGTTTTGATAGCCTCTGGCTAGAGATGTATAACAGCAGAGACAGAAGCGACTGTGCACAGGTTGACAAGTTGGATGGTAACACAGCCGAATGTGCTCCTGGATAAAATGTATCTTAAGTAGAGCAGGGAGCGGGACATAGAAACTAGAAAGAAAGCAAGAGAAAACGCATGTCCTACAAATCAGACGGATGGAAATCTCCCCCCACCCCCCACCCCCATCTCCGCTCCAATGTGTGCTGGCTCATTTAAAAAGGCTCGTAAACAAGTCATCCTTTCACCAAGGAATCCCACTTTTAGGAAACAACCAGAGATGTGCACTAAAATTCATATACAAGACATCCTTGCAGTCACGTCTGTAATCAGGAAAAAAATGGAAGTGACCTAAATGTTAAACAGCAGGGGACAGCTCCAAGCATCAAAGTGACTGAATTGTTCTCCAGAGACTGGTCTGGGGATGGGTTGGAATTTAGTTTCATAAAGAAAGAAAGAAAAAAAAAAGCAGACAGTGCTCTGATAGATTGCATGCTGGAGGGCAGCATGGTGCAGCTGCTTTGACAAGCATTCTGACAGTCTCTTGGCTAGGCACATATGCATATATCACACAACCAGAAAACTTAATCGCAGCCCCTAACCCAATAGAAATAAAAGCATGGGGCGGTGTGAACCTGTGGCTAAGTGTTGCCTGTGGTTTTATTTATGTAAGCAAACAGGAAACAGCCCAAGTACCAGGAGCTGCTGAGTGAGGGTGAGCGGTGAACACACTGGTATGCTGTGCTGTGGAATAGCACTCAGCACTGAAAAGGACGGGCCTCTGCACCCGTCTCCCAAGGGTTGCAATGAAGCTCTTCGCAGAGAACTGTGCTCCCATTATGAAATCCCTCACACATGACATTTTGAAAAAGGCAAACCATACAGGACACAAGTCAAGTTTGCCAGTGGGTAGGGGTCACATGCAAATGGACAGAAGGTGCCTCCAGGGTGCAGGAAGTGCTCTGTGTCATGACTGGGGTGATGATCCCACAGCTGCAAGTGTCCATTCAGATCCCTGTGGGGACTTCTTGATATGGGTACAGCTAGAGCACTCACCTCATGTGCAAGAGTCCTTGGGTTCAATCCCCTCCACTGCCAAAAACCAACCAAACCAAACCAAAAACCCAGCTAAGCTATGTTTTAAACAGTTTTAAAGTCAGTTATAAAGTGACACGGTTAGTGGGGCTTCAATTGTGTGCATGTGTGTGTGCACGCGCACACACATGCAGTTTTGATGGCTGCTGGACCAGTCTTACCCTGTTGTAACTGACTGTCTGAGGCCTTTTCCCTATGTTGACCCTCCCTTCTCTCTTGTGACTGAAAGGGTTTCCACAGTGACCCTTTGAGACAGTAATGGAGGCAGTGTCTGGCCCCTCAACTGTCCTAGCCTAAAGTGTTCACTGAATTAAGTCATGACCATGCCTCAACAGGAGGAAGGCTGAGAGGTACAGAAGAGTTAGACAAACAGTTAATGTCGTCTCTTCCTTCTTTCATTTCCTTTCGGCTAATGCCGGCTCTCCCATTTCCACAAAATCACTTGTTTTGCTTACATATGACCTAGCTCTCTCTCTCCAAACCTGTTTCTGCCAGCCTTTTGTGACAGCCTCGCCTGTGGGCTCCCTGAGCGACATGCACTGGTGGTCAATCCATAAGACTCCTATCTTCCCACAGCCTTCTGGGCTAAGAAAACAGGCCTCTGTCCTTTTTAGGTAGCCCAATAATACAATGGGTTGGGGCCAGAGAGGCACTGGAATCATTTCGAATAGAACCTGTCTAGATAGTCCAAATCCTGAGTCATTTGGGATGCCCTCTCCAGGCACAGTCTAGCCTCCCCACGAATCTCCCAGAGGTTTGCTGTGCTGCTTTGGGGAGGAAACCACCTGCCAGCGTCTCCCAGAGCCTCCCTGTGGGTTCAAGGAGAGATTCTTTCTCTCCATTTTGTTTTTCCGTCTTTCCCTATGGAGAGAAAGGTTTCCTACTTTCCCCAGCTGGTATCTTGTTTCTTAGAAGGGTGATGGTCTAATTTAGTCCCATTTTAAGTTTCAAGTCATCATAAGCCGGGGCATGGGATCTACACTTCCGGTAGAACCCGGGGTCTCCTCTCCTCCAGGGTTACTGGTTGCAGTAAATGCATCTCCTCCCACCCCCGCACCCACCCTGCACCCCCTGCTTTGATCTCGCTGCCTGCTCAGTAAAGCCAAAGGCAGTCTGTGTGGAGCAGCAGGTGGGAGGCCAAAGGCAGTCTGTGTGGAGCAGCAGGTGGGACGCCACGCCCTCCAACCTTTAGCTGGAGATACTGTCTGTCACCCACTGACAGTTTGCCGGGTTTAAGGTTCCAAGTGCTTGAACTGCTGAACTCTCTCTCCCTGGAAGGAAACTGAAGCTGCAGGGATGCTCCCTGTTCCCGCCCTCATCTTTGTCCTGGATTTCTGATTTAACTGATCCCTTTTGATTCCTTTTAAATGTCTTCCTTACAAGACTTGCTGAATATAGCTAAGAGCTATAGGCTCCAGTTCCCTTAGTACTCTCTGCCACCAGGGCTAGGAACTCAGAACTGAGTTGCCTTCTAGGTGACCACAAGGCTGTGGGGTGGGCCTCAGCTACACTTGGTCACTGTCCTGGCCAGCTCCACCACAGCCAGGCTGAGGTTGTGATTGTGGGAGTCCCGATGGCAGTGTTTCTCCGCTTAGCTCGCTCTTGGCTTTGCTGGTTTGTGCTGTGTTGACTTTTGCAGTGCCTGGTTGGTTCCCAGAGCCTTGCCACCGAAGGCCACGGAGCCACACCCCCTGAGGCCCTATCTAAGCAACACTAGAACAGGCTGCATTGACAAAGTCACCTATGACTCATGCTGGAGACATTTGCTCTGTCCCTGCACAGTCCCCTGCAGTTGGGTGGGAATCTAGGACTGAGGGTCTGGCTTCCTTCTCCTCTGGCTTACCAACCCCCTCCACCCTTGGAGTAGGAATACAGCTGCCTTACTAGACAGGCAAGGTGGAAGGTACCCTCCTTGTAGTCTATGATACGGAAAAGTTGGTGCCTCTTCCTCTCTAATTCTAGAGGCTAGGAGCCATTAGAAGGTGTCTTTGGCCTGAGCAACAATATGTCATATATATATATATATATATATATATATATATATATATATATATATATATGCTGTGTGTACATGGATGTGTGTGCCTGAGTGTAGGTATGTACATCACAAGTGTGCAGATGCCTATGGAAGCAGAAGAAGGTAGGATCCCCTATAACAGTAGTTATAGGTGGCTGTGGGTGCTGGGAACAAAACTCCAGCAAGAGCAGCAAGCATTCTTAACTTCTGAGCGACCTCTCCAGCCCCCTAATAGTGTTTTTGATGGTGTAACCCAAAGCGCTGGCAGTGTGTTACCCAGCCCGGGGCCAAGCTGCACACTTCTCTTCATATTCCAGATGACTTTGTCCCAGTTAAAACAACTTACTAACTTGCAGAATGGGGATGTGTGGTTGTTAAGTAGGTGTAGCCTTGTTGGAGGAAGTGTGTCATTGTGAGTGTGGGATTTAAGACCCTCATCCTAGCTGCCTGGAAGCCAGTTTTCTCCTAGTGGCCTTTGGAATAAGAGGTGGAACTCTCTGCTCCTCCAGCGCCATTTCTGCCCGGACGCTGCCATGCTCCTACCTTGATGATAATGGAATGAATCTCTGAAGCTGTAAGCCAGCCCCAATTAAATGTTGTCCTTATAAGAGTTGCCTTGGTCATGGTGTCTGTTCACAGCAGTAAAACCCTAATTAAGACAGCAGCAATATTGCAGTTTATCTGTGGTGAACGCTGCCATCCTTCCCACGGATACTCATGATCTGAGCTCTTCTCAGAAGACATGTCAGGCCTTCTGTTCATTCTATTGGTACCACAGAGGAAATCAGAGCCAGAGTGTCTACACCTGGAAGGTTTGATGGAAGAAACGGGTAGGTGATCAGACACAGGTCATCCAAGATGTCTGAAGTCAGTGAGGAGTTTGATCTATCAGACAGAAAGTTCATAATGTGCAGTACGGATGGGAAACATATTTCAACATGCCTTTATAAATACCAGTGGCTGTGGGCAACAGGAGCTGTCTTTCAGTGAACCCTTGTTTCCTTGTGTGGTCTGTTAGCCCTGTTCCTAACAGCCATGTCACAGAGTAGGTGCGATTGTGTGTCTGAGGTGGGTTTGGAATTAGAACCCAACTATGTTTGTTTTTTTGCACCTGTCTCAGGCCAGCTGGCCTTGACTCTCAAGTGTGAGCCATTCCCGAGTGAGCTGTGACCTCAGGTTCCCATACTGGGATGTGTGGGCATGTAGGCTTGGTAGGCAGGTGTTGAGAAGGGGAGTAAAGGCTAGGCTGGACCTGATCAAAGCCTTCAATACACGAGAAAAAAAAATCTCTAGACATCACATCCAAGACCTGCCCAGACCTAAGGGCAGGAGCAGAACCCTGCTGCCAGCCTCTCTGGCCAGGGTGTGGCTGAGCGCTTGTGGTCTGCCAGCCTTGCTTTCTTACCTGATGTGTTTGCTGTATGCCAGCTGCAGTGAGATGAGGCACCCCTCTCTCCTCAGCTGCACTTCATCAGATCCTGTGGTGACTTGAATGAGAATGCCCACCATAGGCTCAGCATTTAAACACTTGGCTCCCAGTAGGTTGTGCTGTTTGTAGCCTTGCTGAAGGAGTTACATCACTAGGGGAGACTTCATAGCCTTTCTCCACTTCCAGTTTGCTCTTTCTCCTTTGTGTTTGTGACTGAAGACGCGATCTCTGATTGTTCGATCTGCCTGACATGTGGTGTGTTGCCTCTCTGCCATTATGGACCCGTATCTCTGGAATTCCAAACCCAGATGAGCTCTTCCTTCTCTAAGTTGTCTTGGTCCTGGTGTTTAATCACAGCCATAGAGAAGTATTTAATGTGCCTGGAGAGGAGAGTTCCCATCTGAGCCGAGCGCCTGTGGCCTAGCCCCAGATGGAGGAAAAGGGCTGGGGACAAATGGCAGTGCCAGCAGCAAGAGGACCAGGATTGATGGTTGGACTTTTTTTTTTTTTTTCTCAATTTCTATCCCTTAATTTTCATGATGAGAGTCTAGGGTTATATATACATTAAGCCTGTCTTGAAGGTGAAAAACTGAAGGAGAGAAAGGTGAGGTGGCCTGTCTAAGCTTGCACAATGGGTCAAGGTGCAACCCTGGAAACCCATGCCTGATATGGAGACTCTGTAACAAAGAAAAAAATGTATGTGGCTTTGGAGGGGCCTTAACATCAGTGAGAGGTCCTGCTCATACACACCAAGTTGACCAGATTCGGGGGGCTGGGATATGAGGTCACAGCACCATGCCAGTATCTGTCAGCTGCTGTCTTGGAGCTGGGCCAACGGGAACGGTGAAGCTAAGCCATGTGCCCAGAGTCACATAGCTTGTAAGTTTCAGTGGCGGGAAGTGGCTGTAGCAGAACTCTGAAGACAAACATGCCAAAACATCCCAAGCACCAGGGCCAACCTGGGAAATGGGCTCCTTTCTGAGGGGACAATCTCAGAAAAAAATGCATCCCCGAGGTCTCCTCTGACCTGGCCAACAGAAGAGAGAAGACATTTGGGGTGGGGGTGATGGTGGTGGTGGTGATCCTATCTTGCCTGATCTGGGGGAGATGAGAGTAAATGTGTGTTCATCCCACATAGGCTGTTGATAACAGGCCAAAGCAGTGATGTCACTCAGATCCCACCTGGTGAATCAATCAGAGGTTTATTGGGGTCACTAACAGGAGTATGAGTGAGTGGTCACATTCAGGAGCAGGGACAACTCCAGCATCACTAAAAGTCCCATCCCTCCTGAGAACTCCCAGGAAACTTAGCAGGCTAGAGTGGTATCCCGTTCTTCCCTATCCCCAGTCCCCCATGCCCCACACCTCCACTCCCACCATCCCTTCCCCCGAGCAGCTCTGTGGGTGAGGGACTCTGCTCACCTAGCACTTGCTTTTCTGACAGACCCTTGTGACTCTTTCCTGGGTTCGTTCATCTATTTTCTGTTCTCATGAGCCTTTTCTCCTCAAGGAGGGCATGTCTCATTTAGGAGGAAGTTTCTAGGTAGAGCCCCAGAAAGCCAGAGAAGAATGTCAGAACGGTGCTCACTGGTCCCTTGGAGGGGCTGGGTTCCTCATCTGCCCTTAGCTGTAGAAACCCTGCCCTCTCTTACCTCCCAAGCCCTTACTGAGTGCTAAGATCAGCTCTCGGGCTCCTGGTCTGGGAGGCAGGAAGACAAGTACATTCTGGGTACTCAACTCTCCAGCCAGCAAGCAAAAGGCTGGGGTTGGACTCTATAGGTCTTGCTATGGGGTCTCTGCACCCTAGGTCTGAGATTGCTGAGGAACTGCACCCTAGGTCTGATATTGCTTCGGAAACTAAGGTCCAGGGAGCAGGAGAGACTTACCCTCTCTCCCAGCACTTGCATGGAAGAGTCATAGCTGAAATCACCCGTTGCGTGGTGGAGGCCTGTGCCTCCCTTCCGTCAGCCCACAGGAGCCCTGGGGATGGTAATGGCCTTTCCCTCAGAGGATCTGTTCAGAGAGCAGATGAAGTGGAGAAGCTCCTGGTATGGGCAGGCGCTTAGACAAAGTAAAGGTGTCACCTACTCAGGTGGCTGGGAACATTTATGCTTATGACAGCCCAATGAGACAGATGGTTGGGAGTGGCCAAGAGACCCTGAGCTGGGGACATGAGACCGTAGTATAAATAGATGGTGGACTGGCAGAGGTAGACCATAAGCTTCGAAAACTGGGTGTCCCTTGGGTGGGGAGGGCTGTTTGTCAGTGGTTTCCTTGGCTCTCATAGGCAGGCCACAACACTGGTGGCATGGGATGACACGTGCTCGTGTGGCCTGGGGCAGGACTAGCTTTTTCTTGTGTCAGGTGGGGTGGCAAAGAGGGCTAGGGAGTCGAAGCCTCAGGTAGACATCAGCTGGGGGCCAGGAACTGCACTAGACAATCACCCAGCTCCAGGGCTTTTATTATTACTTACTTCTAAGCCAATATTGGGGGAAACTGGGGTACAGAGAGGTCACAGATTTGGCCAAAAGCCAAACAGCTAGGAAAGGACAGAGCTAGGATTTGAACCCAGGTCTCCCAGCCACAGATGCTATGGAAGTGGTCATGGAATCACCAGTATTTCAGGGATCTCCCTAACCCCTGACCTGTACCTCGCCGGACCACACTTCCTGTTCCGCCTCCCTGTCAGTTCACCTGTGCCCCATCATGCATTCCCTTTGACTGGCCGAGGGACTCATGGTGCTCATCCGAAAATAGCCTCTACTTGACCAGAGATCCGGGCCTCAGGCCAACTCAGGTGCCACTCCAGGCTCCCTATTCCATCATCTTGGAAGCACACAGGTTTTCCAGGTTCCTACTGGAACTCCTGTGGAACCTCACCTTGGTCTTGGGAGTGCACCTCGAGGTGTGGGAAGGGATATCATCTCCCCCCTCCTTCAACCCTACCTTTCCTCAGGCTCCAAAGCTTCTTTAGGGATTCAGCATACATCCTGACCCTCCCCCAGCATTCCTCGGGCCCTTCTTCTCCCTTTGATCTGTCTGCCTTGCTGCAGAAGGAGCTATTCATAGCCAAGATGATGCAAAATTTATAAAGTGTGGCTGGCAAGGCTGAAACCGCCCCCAGCGCATGGCACGCGGCCCCCCCACCCCCACCCTGGAGGTTGGCTCTCCATGTGAGGGTGTATGTGAGAGTGAATGAGTGTGTGAAAGTGAGTGGGTGTGTGTGGGGGTCGGATTGCCTCACTATTAGACTGCTGTCTCTGTCATGTCCCGGTGGGCCATCGACCCCTTCCTTGTCCTTCCCCTCCTTTGTCCTGATAGGACTGGAGTTGGAACTCAGGGCCTCTCACTTGTCACGTGGAGCTCTGCCTAATCTGTTTTGAGCCCTTGTTACTTTTTAATTAATTGATTAATGTTGTTGTCATTGGTCTCTGTTTTGAGACAGGGTCTCACGTAGCCCAGGCTAGCCTCAGACTTGTATAGCAGAAATTGGCCTGAGACTCACTTCTGTCCTGCCTCTACCTCCTGAGTGTTGGGACTGTGGGCGTGTGCCACCACACCCGGCTTCAGTGTGCTGTTTTGAAATATGTATGCCTCGTGCAACGGCTGCTTCCAGCTGAGTGACACTGCGTGACCACACACACTTGTCGTGGTTTTTGTGTGTGTGTGTGTGTGTGTGTGTGTGTGTGTGTGTGTGTGGTGAGCACACTGCTCACTCCTTTCCAAGGCTGAATGAGTCTGTCCTGCAGACAGACATGATATTCTCCTCGTGCCTCATCTTGGATAGGAGGAGCTTGCTTTTGTCTTTTGGCTGCTGTGCAGGGCACTGTTGCCAAAGCTGGGGCCCACATTTTCTCTGAATACTTGCTTCAATTCTCCTAAACAGAGAGACATTCAAATCTAGTCGTGGGTCATAGTCCCGATGCTATGAGGGCCGGTTTTGTTTCTGGTTGAAGCCTTGCAACAATCCTCAGGGACCCCACTACCCCTTACCTCCACTGTGCTCCCTGGCCCTGGGTGTGTCTACCCGAGGGCTGCATTCTCTGTATATTTCTCTCTACTTGTTAGCCCCCTGTGTTACCTAAAGTTCCAGCCAAGGCCTTGAGCCCACAGGAACAGAGATGGTAAGGTTAGGATCATGGTGAATGGACCTGGTCTAGTGGGTCACAGTCAAGTAGTAACTGAGCCCCAGATCTGTCAGGCCCTTGAGTCCTGCCTGAGTTTTTGACTGAAGCTGTGTATCTCCAGTGGGGACACCCACCCACCTCCCACTCCTGCCCAGGAGTGTCAAGCCACAGGTGGTACACAGCTCATTTTTCTGGAAACGAGTTTTTCTAGGAGATCTGGAAGCAGTCCTAGGTGGACTTTGCTGATTATATGCCTATGTATATGACTATATATGTCTATATCCACTTATATATGCCTATGTATTATAATATCATCTATCTATCTATCTATCTATCTATCTATCTATCTATCTATCTATCTATCTATCTACCTAAATCCCTTAGTGGGGTATATAGCTCACAGCTCCCTGTCAACTTCTGCAGTTGATATCTAGATGGGTGTCTTAGTTAAATTTTCTATAGCTATGATACAAATCATGACCAAAAGCAACTTGGGGAGGAAAGGTTTTTGGGTTTTTGTTTTCATCTTACAGCTTTTAGCTCACTTTTCATTACTGACGTAAGTCAGAGCAGGAACTCAAAGCAGGAACCTGGATGCAGGCTCTGAAGCTGATGCCATGGAGGGGTGCTGCTGACTGGCTTGCTCCCTGTGGCTTGCTCAGCCTGCGTTCTTATACAATTTAGAACTACCTGCCCGCACTGGCACCACCCAGAGTGGTCTGGCCCTACCACAGCAGTCATTATCAAGAAAATACCATACAGGCTCTTCTGGAGGTCAGTCTGGTGGGGGAATATCCTCAGTTGTAGTTCCCTCTTCCCAAATGATTCTAGCTTGTGTGAACTTGACATATAAACACATCACTATTAAAACATAAACTTCCCTTTTTTGTTTGTCCCAAAGATCTTATATTAATATCACTAGCACAATATAAAATATTCTAACTTCAAAAAGTCCTACAGTCTTTTGTTTTTGTTTTTGTTTTTTGAGACAGGGTTTCTCTGTGTAGTCTTGGCTGTCCTGGAACTCACTCTGTAGACCAGGCTGGCCTTGAACTCAGAAATCCGCCTGCCTCTGCCTCCTGAGTGCTGGGATTAAAGGCGTGCGCCACCATGCCCAGCAGTCCTACAGTCTTTAAAAGTTCAAATATTTTAAAAATTTAGCCTTTTTAAAACAATCCAAAGTCAGCCAGCGGTGGTGGCGCACGCCTTTAATCCCAGCACTCAGGAGGCAGAAGCATGTGAATCTCTGAGTTCGAGGCCAGCCTGCTCTACATAGTGAGTTGCAGGACAGCCAGGGCTACAAAACCAAACCAAACCAAACCAAACCAAAACAAAACAAAACCCCAAACCAAACCAAAACAAACCAACACCCCCCCAAAACAAAATAAAAAACAAAAGAACAATAAAAAACATCTCAAGTCTTCCTAAAATCCCAAAATCTCTCTGAAACTTTTGAATTTCTTTAGAAATTCAAAGTCTCTCAACTTTGGGTTCTTGTAAAAATCAAAATAAGTCACACCCTTCCTACCCCAGGAGGGAAGAACCAGGAAGCAATTATAATTTATTCAGAGCCAAACCGAAGCCCACCACTATAAAGCGCAGTGCCCAACTCTGGGACCCACGGATAACCCTCAGGGTTCCAAAGGCCTTAGACAGCCCCCTTTCTCCAGCTCTGCCATACCCAGCACAACACAGACTGTCTCAGGATCGCGCTGGCTCCGTTCCGCAGCCACCGCTGCGCTTGGCTGTCATCCCATGGTGCTGGCATCTCTACAATGCTGGGGCCTCGGCTGCAACTGGGCTGTACCTTCCCAGAGCCTCTCCTGGGCTCTCTTCAGGGACGCTGTCTGTCATATTGTACCAAGCTTAACCTCTCTCTATGACCCTTTCAGTCCTGAAGCTTCTGACTGAGCTGAGGCTGTACTTCCGTCAATGGCGTTTCCTGGTTTCGCCTGGCCCCAAGCCTCAGCTGCTCCCCAGGACCTCTTCATACCTCCAAATCCAGGACTGCCTGGGAGGCTGTGACACATGACCAAGTTTGGCTGCTAGCGTGGGGTATATATAGTCCTGGCCCTCTCTGGACCATAGCTTCTGTGTGCTGATCCTGAGGAAATGGTTCCCAGAAAAATCTTGCCTGGATGCTACCTCTTGTTAATCACAGATCACAGCTCTAGCTGAACAGAATCCATTGTCCCAGAAAAAAAAAAACAAAAAAAACAAAAAAAACAAAAAAAACAAAACCTAAGGTTTTGCCTTGTTGGTTCTTAGTTCCAAATATCATGTAAGCGGTCCTGATAGCAATCTTTGCTTCCCTCTGAAACATCACAAGGTAGGTCTCCACTGTCTGCTCTGCTGTCCGTCTCATCTGCTAAGTTCCCACAATATCTCTTTAGGCTCTTGAGTTAAGTTTCTGTTGACATGTTAAAACACCATGACCAAAAACAACTTGGGAAGGAACAGGTTTCTCTCATCTTAGAACTCTTGGGTCACACTCTATCACTGAGGGAAACCAGGACAGGAACTCAAGGCAGGAACCTGGAGACAGGAACCTGGAGACAGGAACGGAGGCAGAGCCCATTGAGGGATGTTTCTTACTGGATTGCTCTTTATGGCTCACTCAAGCTTTTTCTTATGCACCCGTCCACGGTTGGCACAACCCACAGTAGTCTGGACCCTCCCACATAAACCATTAGTCAAAAAAAAAAAAATGTACTCCTCATGTTTGTCCCAGGCCAATCTTGTAGAGATTTTTTTTTCAATTACAGTTCCCTCTTCCTAAATGATTCTAGCTCATGTAATTTGACATAAAACCAACCAACACAGTCAGCTTGCCTCACCACCCCTGAACCTCTGAATCCCCAGACAACAGGAAGGAGACCCACTGGTCATGTCACCTGGATGACTAAGCAGCCCTTTGGCACTGCTGTAGACATGTAGCATGCCTGTGGTTTTGCTTCCCTGCCCATCAGGGACCGTGATTTCTCAGTCAGCATTCAACCTTTCTATTGCTTTCTGAACAACTATATGCACTCAGAAATGTTCAGCCGACTGACTGGTATTGCTGGGATTCAGATCTGGGACAAACAGCTGAGGTACATATTTAACATACCAAAGTGGACCTTGCCTCCAGGTTCTCCCAGCATCCCTCAGTCCCTACCTGGTATACCCCACCCTCTACCCGGAACGTTCCAGCTCAGGGGCTGGGCTTCCCCTCCTCTGAAGGATTTTTTTCTATACAATCCTGACATTTTGGTCTCTCATTTTTTGTTTCCTCCCTCTCTTAGTATGTGCTCTTTTTCTCTTTCTCTTATCCCTCCCCTCTGTCTCCCTCCCCATGGTGACTTCCCTAGCCTTGGTCTTTGGGACCAGAGAACCCACCTGAGAACCACCCCCCCAAAAAAACCTGTCTATATACTTTAATCTTTATACTCTACTTGGCTCATTTTACTGGTGGATAAATAGCTTATCAGATATGTCTTCTTGAGGACCCATAAAAGGAAAAATCTTGGGTGCATGAGGCAGGAAGCTCCTCGCCCTGGAATCTAGTCAAGGCCTTTCAGTAATAGGAAGCAAGCATTCCACCACAATTACCAACTTCTTAAGTTCTTCCTCTCCTCCAAGCCATCAAACTACATTTTTTTCTAGAACTCTTACAGAAAACCCATGTATAGGAAAGGACATAAACCTTTTGTGCTACCCTAGTAGCCTCCAGTGTTAGCTTCTCAGAGTATCTGTATTTCCATACAAGGGGTCTCCAGCTCTACTCTGTATTCCCATTTTAAAAAGAAAGGAAAGGAAGAATAAAAACCTCTTAGAATCTTTTGAGATATGAACTGAGAGCCACCAAAAGAGTATATATTGATAGATCTATCATTTGAATGGATGTAGAAGTTTTCAGTTCTTTGGACTAGAAAAACTGTTGAACTCTGTCAGCAGAGTTTAACATGCCATCCTAGTAGGAGCTTGGAAGACAGTTGTTGTAGAAAGCGCCGCCTGGCTCTGAGCAGCGGCGGAGGCGCTGCCTTGGCTCTGACTGGCAAAAGCGCCGCCTCAGCTCTGACCAGCAAAGCAGCCCGAGCTCCGGGAAGACAGTCTGGCTCCGGGAGAGTCTGTGGCTCCGCCCATTACAAGATGGTGTGGGACCGGCAGGCTGCCAGGGAGGAGAGCCTAGCGCACATG
Source organism: Mus minutoides (assembly GCA_902729485.2). Lineage (NCBI taxonomy): Eukaryota > Metazoa > Chordata > Mammalia > Rodentia > Muridae > Mus > Mus minutoides. Next base: position 255,999 of record LR750644.1, read on the forward strand.
CGCAGCTCTCTCTTCAGGCCCTCCTCAAGCAATAGCCCCTCCTGAACGGGCAATATGCTAATGAGGTGTGGCTTGGTGCACCAATCCGCATCCACTACGATACCCTCCCCCCTTCCCTGGGAGAGTATAAAAGCAGCAGCTCTGCTGCTGTCCTGGGTCCTGGGAATCTACTATCAAGGTGCTCCTGAATAAAGCTGACTGAGAAGATCCTGGTGATGGCATGACTTTCTTGCTGGTCAAGGGAGGCGCGCTGCAAGTTGTGCTGAGAGTAATATGGACAAAGGAGGCCCAGTTCAAAATATTGTTGAGGGTAACAATAGTAGCAGCTGGGCTAGAGATACTTTGTAATATTTTGGTGATTAACACATCTGCCTTTTGCCTGTGTCCTAAGAATTTGCCTGAGGGTAAATTGAAAACTATTGGGCTACTTTCATTGGCAGAAGAGATTTCAGGACAGCCTAATATTGACCCTGTCTTGTGGTTATTAGTAATCTTTTTTATATAGGTTTATAATTGGAAAAACAACAACAAAAACAACTGGTAGCTGAAGACAGAAAATAGATTCAGTCTAAAAGAAAGAGATGTGTGTTGCAATCAGCAAAGCTGGAGGATGGAGCCATCTAAACCCTCTTACATCACACATGGAGTTATAGGACTTAGAGTTTTCCTTGCTGAGTTTGTGGTCTTGTTTTGGTTCAGTATTTTCACACTATACTCCACATTTCCCCTTTTGGAATGGCATTGTATATTCTGTACCATTGTATGCTGGAAGTATGTAATTTTTTTTTTTTTTAATTTTGTTTGTGTAGGAATTTACAGTTAAGAGATTACCTGGAGTCTCAGAAGAGGCTTTGGATTTTTAATTAAAGAGTGTTAAGACTATGAAAGATTATGGGGAGCTTTGAAGTTATGCTAAATGCATTTTGCATTATGATATGGCTACAGGCCTATGAGAACTAAGGAATGGAATGTGGAGGTTTGAATGAGAATAGCCCCCGTAGGCTCATATGTTTGAATACTTAGCTGGTAGTTGGTGGAACTGTTTGAGAAGGAGTGAGAGGTGTGGCCTTGTTGGAGGAGGTGTGTCACTAGGGGTGGGCTTTGAAGTTTCAAAACCACATGCCATTCCTAGTTAGCTCTCTCTGCCCTGATGGTTGTATCTCAAAATGTAAGCTCTGAGCTATTGCTACAATCTATGCCAGCCTGCCTGCTGACATGCTCATCACCTCAATGGTCATGGATTCCAATTCTCTCAAACTCTAAGTCCCAAATAAGCCCATTCTTTTTTTTTTTTTTTTAAGATTTATTTATTATTATACATAAGTACATTGTAGCTGTCTTCAGACACCAGAAAAGGGCATCAGATCTCATTACAGGTGGTTATGAGCTACCATGTGGTTGCTGGGATTTGAACTCAAGGACCTTTAGAAGAGCAGTCAGTGCTCTTACACGCTGAGCCATCTCACCAGCCCAAATAAGCACATTCTTTTGTATGTTGCTTTGGTCATGGTATTTTATCACAGCAATAGAAAGTAATGGAGATGTGCCTATATTAAAATATTCTTAGTAAAATCTCCAACTCTTTTTTTTAATCATACCTTCTAGTTCCAAAATTCTTCTTGGAATCAAAACCATGAATCCTGGTTTCATCTCTAAGAGATTAGTGGAACTCCTTGGGCTGCTGAGTTCGACAGTATCGAACTGTCTCCATTCTCTCACTATTCACACCCTGTCCTGGCAGACAATGGTAGCCCTCTTGGGGAAATCTCACGAGCCCTTAACTTTGGTTTTTGCAGCAGCCAGCCACTGCACAGATGAGGAAATCGAGAACTTAGTGGAATTCTGGTTTCTAGAATGCTCCACCCAGTTTGTGTGGTTTAGGTGAGTTGGCCAGCCCACTTGACTCCCTTGGTCAGATCCCAAGCTGCCTTTAGACGCTGGAGCAGGCCCTGGTTCCAATATCATTGCATTCTGTAATGTTAGATTATTGCTATCCCCAAAGGACATATCCTAGAATCCTGAAGTACTGAATGACCCGGTCAACAAATGTCAATCATCTTATGTACTCCAGACAGCCCAAGAGGCCTCATGGTGGGCTGATGTCTTTAGTACGAAGATGGATGATACTAAAATGTGGAGCAGCTCCCTTCGTATCAGTAAGTGATACTAAAATGTGGAGTGATCCTTTGTATCAGTAAGTGATACGAAGAAGAACAAAGTAGGACAAACAAAAGGATGTGAGGGAAGATCTCCAAGAAGACCAGCTTGACCAGATTCCTGGAAAAAATAAGCAAGTGGGATTCTGGGAGACGAGCTTTCCCAGCAGAGATCAGCAACGCTCGGCTCCTTTGTGGGAACTGCTGGGTTTGGTTCAGTCAGTTTGCCTTTGGTGACGTAGCTGCTAGGAGAAGCTTACCTTTTCAGGTAGTAAACAATGTTTCTGAGGGTGGATGATAGCACCAGAGTAGGAGGGGCCTCTTGGAGTACCAGGTGGCAGCTTACGTGACCTGGCCTGAACATCTTGTCTCTGTTGCTGTGGCCCGGCCACTGGTGCTTAATTCACACAGGGTACTGATGCTAAAGCCCAAGAGGCTGCAGGAGGAGTGGGTTGTGGACTTGGAGGAGGATGTGGCTTATATATCCCCGGGCCTCCAACGTTTGCCACAGAGGACAGCCGCCTCAAGGTTCTCTTCAAATCACCCATCAACCAACCCCAATCCCGACTAGCCTTTCAGATCCTCACCAAGGTATGACATCTGGACATCTACAAGATGGAGACATACACATCTCCACCCTCCATCCCTGGCTAATGACCATCCCCTTCCCCACCCCCCCCTGCCCCGGCCCCAGAGAGGATAACTGTCTCCAGAGTACTAGAACACCATGTGGAATTGTTGTTAACATGATTTCCCTACTCAGCAAATCCAGCCCCTTGTGGCCAGCATGGGTGTGAACAAGGGAAAGGATATCATCTGGAAGAAGGTGATTTGGGGACTATAAAGGCTTCTTGAGCAATTGGGGTTCTGAAACAATGCCCCTCTGAAACAGATATATAGATTTTTACCTCATCAGGATGGGGACCCGAGCCATCTCAGAAGACAGCCTGCCTCTTGCAGGTTTGGATTGGCTGCTATCCCAGCTTCCTTGAGATTGACTATCATTCATTGTATCTCCACTTTTACTCTGAGAAGACCTGGACCTCACCCCCCATGTTCCACAGCCATTTCTGGACCAGTGGAAGCTACAGAAGTCAAAGTCCATCCATAGGCTGTTGTGCCAGCCGAAGGGTCCCACAAGGTGATCTGAGTACCAGAACTACAACTTTGTACCTGTAGCTGACACTTAGTGCCCTGGCTAGAGAGTGGCTATGCTGTGGCTTCACCTCTGCTTTGGTTTGTGTAAAATCCAGGCAAACTGTCTTTTGAGAAAAATAAATCCAGCTCTGACAACTGTGGACTGTCCACTATGGAGGCAGACCCTCTTTACTTCCAGCCCAAAGCTAGTGGTCAAGAGATGCTGGAGTGTTAAATGGGAGAACTGAATATCTGCACAGAGGGAGGAGCACAGGGAGGCATCCCTCCTCATTCCTGCCAAAACCCTGCCTGTGGCTCATCCCTGCAGGGACCTTATAGGTGGTAGATACTCAAAACTAGGGCTTCCGTTGGCCGCAAGGTAAACACCACACCCCTTGCCCTTCAATGCTATAGTCTCAGAGACTTTAATTCATCTCTCCCCTCCTTTCGCTTTCTTGAATGCCTGGCATCCTTCCTTGCCTTCTCCAGTTTCAGCCTTTCCTGAAGCTCTGGTGTACCACTGGCCCTTAAATTTGAGTGGTTCACAAGAACACTTGTCACAGAATGCAGTGGCATAGATGCCAAATGCCTCCTGAACTGGGCATCCAGCCTATAGCAGGTGGGTACTGAAAGACTGGGTGGCACCAGGAGTTGGTTTCTCAATGAACTCCATCTCTTAGGCAAAACAGCCCAGACTTCTATGTGTAAGACTGTAGGGAAAGGGCAAAGTACCCTGGTGGCAGGCTGCGATATGACCCCAACACTGTGTGTAGCTACCAGTGTGTTTGCTTATGCTTCCAGAACAGGGAGCTGGGCTTCTGTCAGACCAGTGATAGACCAGAAGGTGACAAGACCAAGGCTGGTTTACCCTAATGTCCTTCCTACTGCAGTGCTCCTTCTCTTGGTGGAGAGAAAAGGGCTGGGGGAAGACACATGGGAAACACCAGTCTGAGGGCCGGGGAGTCCAGGTTACCTTTGGTGACACCACACCAGATCATGTCACTTCATATCATTGCACCAAGCACAGATATGGTCCTTTTGGAAATCCAGGGTGTTGTGGAGGGCCAGCCCCTACCTTGAACATCCCTTTCAGCTGGTTCAACTCCAGGCCCTTTGTGACTTCTCAGTATACATGATATCTGCCCGTGAGGACCAAGCTCTCGGCTCTGAGGCTCTAGAAGGGATTAAGACCTGGGATGATGAAGGATGAACATTGAAACCCACTCTGTAGTCGCTAGGCAGCCATATGATCCTTCATTTCTTATTCTGCTCTCTTGAGAATGTGGAGCAAAAGACTTGGTTCCCAGATCCAGACACTTAAAAAAATTTATTCATTTATTATATGTAAGTACACTGTAGCTGTCTCAGACACACCAGAAGAGGGCATCAGATCTCATTACAGATGGTTGTGAGCCACCATGTGGTTGCTGGGATTTGTACTCAGGACCTCCGGAAGAGCAATTAGTGCTCTTAACCACTGAGCTATCTCTCCAGCCCCCAGAAACTTTTTTTTTAAAGGATGATTTTTTTTAAGATTTATTTTATTTATTATATGTAAGTACACTGTAGCTGTCTTCAGACACTCCAGAAGAGGGAGCCAGATCTCGTTACGGATGGTTGTGAGCCACCATGTGGATGCTGGGATTTGAACTTATCACCTTCGGAAGAGCAGTCGGGTGCTCTTACCGGCTGAGCCATCTCACCAGCCCCAGAAACTTTTTTAAAAGGATAATTTTTGATGATTTCATGTATGTATCTTGATCATACCCTCTCCAGGCCTTCTATTTGATCTGGACTCCTCTAGCATGCTCCCTCCCACTTCATGCCCTCTTATTTTCATTTTTATAACTCCCTGGGTCCAGTTTCCACTGCCTGCATGCACATGGGTGTGGGGCTGTATCCGCTATGGAACTTTGAGTGCATCCACAAGAGCACAGGTCACCTACCAATGGACACATTCCCAAACGGGGGGAAAAATCTCTCCTCCTCATTTCCCAATAGCTAGTCAGAGTGAAGCTCCTCTAAAGTCTCTCTCCTACCCGCGCTGGACCTTTGACTGGCTTGATCTTGTTCATCAGCTACTCATAGATTGCAGTTTATACACAAGTCGCTCATGGGCTCCTGTGTTTGAAAACTTTGTCACAGATGGTGGCCTGTTCGGGGAGTTTATAACAGGAAGTAGGTAACTAGGGTCAGGCCATAGCCTGGCCCCATTTTCTGTTTCCTTTCTGCTTCCATATTGTCAATGCACTATGAAGGGCAGGCTTCTTGCAGCCACTGCAGTGCCTTCTCCAGCATGGTGGACTGTATCCCCTATGGAACTTCGAGCCAAATGAAACCCTTTCTCCTAAGATTCTTTTGTAGGGTATTTTATCACTGCGCCAGAAAAGTAACAGAGGCAGAAATTGGGATGAAAAGGGGGAATGTTGGCCGTGATAAAGCTGGCCATGTTCCAAAACTGGATTGTGGGAAGGATTGGAAGAGTTTGGAACTTCAGGCTAAAAAGCCTTTGAATGCTATAAGCAGAGCTTAATGAGCTGTTTTGATGGGACTTTGGGAGACTAGAAGGCCAAGAAAATATGGGCCTGGCTTATGATGTATGCTGGCTAGTTTTATGTCAACCTGACACAAGGTAGAGTCGTCTGGAAAGAGGGAATCTCAGTTGAGGAAACACTCCAGAAGATCCAGCTGTAAGGCATTTTATTTATTAGTGATTGATGGAGGAGAGCCCAACCCACTGTGGATGCTGCCATCCCTGAGCTGGTGGTTCTGGGTTCTATAAGAAAGCAGTCTGGAGAGATGACTCAGGCATTAAAGATTTGGATCACAACCAACAACATAAGAAAGCTGATTGAGCAAGCCATGATGAGAAATCCAGTGAGCAGTACCCCTTCATAGCCTCTGTATTGGCTGTCTCAGGTTACTGACCTGTTTGAGTTCCTTCCCTAACTTCCTTCAGTGATGGACTATGATGTGGAAGTGTAAGCCAAATAAATATTTTCCTCTCCAGCTTGCTTTTGGCCGTGATGTTTTATCACAGCAATAGTAACCCTAACTAGGACATGAAGTTTCTTTTGTTTTGTTTTGTTTTGTTTTGTTTTGTTTTGTTTTGTTTTGTTTTTTGAGACAGGGTTTCTCTGTATAGTCTCGGCTATCCTGGAACTCACTTTGTAGACCAAGCTGGCTTCGAACTCAGAAATCCTCCTGCCTCTGCCTCCTAAGTGCTGGGATTAAAGGCGTGCGCCACCACGCCCGGCTGGACATGAAGTTTCAGAGGGGGAACAAAGACTTTGTGGGTATCTCTGTTAGAGGCAAATCACTCAGGTTATATTGTGGCAACAACTCTGGCTGCATTCTATCCTTGTTCTGAGAGTTTGGCTGAAGCTGAATCCAAAAGTAATGGAGTACTTTCTTTGATGGGGGAGATTAAAAAAAAAAGATATAACATTGCATCTGTAATTCCTTTGATACAGGTCTACAATGAAAAAGAGCAACATATGAAACAGAAAGAATGTACGTTTTAGAGAGGAAAAGCAGGCTGGGATGCTTAAGATTGTGTCTAAGGCAAGTGATGGAAAAGAGGCTGTAGCAAGAGATCAACACCGTTCAAGAGAACCCTTCTGTTCTGATTGTAATAAGAGGAAAGATGTCCTGAGAGCCACGGCCTCATCCACCTAAGCCTCCAACCTGTGACATGCCTGTCATGATTGTCAGTTTCATCAGGGTGATACTGGTTTTTAGCAGCATTTAAGATGCAAGATTGAAGGCATAATGAATTCTTCATCTTCTGTCTTACAGAGCCACTATGGTCAGACAATGTGTGGTAGGGTTAGAGTCCTTATGAAGAGGCTTTGGGAGGCCATTCCAGGAAGCTGTGTTGGAGATGCCAGAGTTCTCCTCTGGAACTGTAAGCAAAAACGAATGCTTTCTCCCTTAAACGGTTTTAGTCAGGGTATTTTATCACAGAAACAGGAAAAACAAGAAGACGTCATAGCTGCTTTGAGTTCATAAACAAATGGCCGTATCATACTCCGAAGACAGCATTTTGTGACAGCCAATCGAATCTTCTGGTTCATAAATTCTTCCTGCTCTTCTATGACATCCCTGAGCTTTGGTGGGAAGGTGATACCGATGCTCCATTTTAAGCTGAGTACTGACTCACTCTCAGCGGTAGCCTTGACTGCTACCCACTACGAAAGGAAGCTTTAATGATCAAGGTTGACAACGGCACCATCTTAGGAGAATAAACATAGTTATAAGACAGTTTAGCTAAAGGACAGTAGCAGCTCCCTCCTAGGGCCCATGACACCTTCATCTGTGAGTCTGTGTTCAAGTTTACAGTACCAGACATGAATTCTTTTCTGTGGAGCAGGCTTCCAGCCCAATCAGAAGGTGAGTAGTTAGTCCTGTAACTAACAAAACCACTAACATGCCATTATTGTATGTGTGAGACCTGTTGCATGAGTATAAATGTTCCCAGCCACCTGGGTTGGTGACACCTTTACTTTGTCTAAGCGCCTGCCCACACCAGGAGCTTCTCCACCTCATCTGCTCTCTGAACAGATCCTCTGAGGGAAAGGCCATTACCATCCCCAGGGCTCCTGTGGGCTGACGGAAGGGAGGCACAGGCCTCCACCACGCAACGGGTGATTTCAGCTACAACTCTTCCATGCAAGTGCTGGCAGGTTGGTCCTGTCACAAACAGAGTCTAACTCTGGATAAATCCACTGATGACTTTTCTCCCCTAGAGGCCTACATACATACAAACTATGAGAACTGGCCATGGGAGAAGAGAGTTTCTTGGTCAAGTTGAGAATGATTTCTCTATGTCCTGCAGCCAAAGTGTGTGTGTGTGTGTGTGTGTGTGTGTGTGTGTCTTCAGCAATAAGGTCTTAGACTCTAATTATTTTTTTTATTATATTTATTATATGTAAGTACACTGTAGCTGTCTTCAGACACTCCAGAGAGGGAGTCAGATCTCATTACAGATGGTTGTGAGCCACCATGTGGTTGCTGGGATTTGAACTCAGGACCTTTGGAAGAGCAGTTGTGTGCTCTTACCTGCTGAGCCATCTCACCAGCCCTAGACTCTAATTATGATGGAAACTAAGGATGGTGCCAATTGCCCGAAGTGTTTTGAGGGAGGGTCTCTGGTGACTCTTTAACCAATTACTCCTAGGAAGGTAGTCCACAACTGGCACTTGGACTTTCATTTAATAACCTAGGTCTTCTATGGGAAGCATGGCTCACACATGTGGGGCACCCCCATTCAAATGACTTTTAAACAGTATTAGCTTACAACGCAGTCATTTTCAGCAGGGTCTTTAGTGCTTCCTGGCATTTGTCTTTATGATTATTCTCACTGAGTATCACGGTTTTCAGTTCCATTTCCTAGAAATTTCATACTTCTGTTTTTCTTTATAGCTGAATGAAATTTCATTTTGTTCATGTACTACATTTTCATCATTCATTCATCTGCTATTGGGCATCCAGGCTGACTTCATTTCTTAACCACTATGAGTAGAGTGGCAATGAACATGAATGTGTGGGTATATCTGTTGTAAGAGAGCACTCTTTTGGGTATGGGTATGTCTAGGAGTGGTATAGCTGGGCCACATCATAGTTCAATTTCAAGTTGTTGGGTTTTTTTTTAAACTCTCACTGATGTCTTTAGTGGATATATCAATTTGTTATTTGTTTGTTGGTTTGTTTATGAGACTGGGTTTCTTTGTATAGCTTTGGTTGTCCTGAACTTGCTCTGTAGATAAGGATGGTCTCAAACTCACAGAGATCCACCTGCCTCTGCCTTCTGTATAAAGGTGTGCATCAGCACCACCTGGTTCAGGTTTTTTTTTTTTTTTTTTCTTTTCGAGACAGGGTTTCTCTGTACAGCTTTGGCTGTCCTGGAACTCACTTTGTAGACCAGGCTGGTCTCGAACTCAGAAATCTGCCTGCCTCTGCCTCCCAAGTGCTGGGATCAAAGGCGTGTGCCACCACACCAGCAATCCTGGTCCAGTTTTTAGTTTTACTAACAGTAAGGCTCCCTTTCCTCACATCCTCACCAGCACCTGTTGCCATTTCTTCTCTTGATGGCAGCCATTCTGAGTAGGGTGAAATGGAATCTCAAGGTGGTTTTAATTTGCATTTTCTTTATGACAAATAATGTTTAACACACTTTAAAATATAGGTGCATGCCTTTATTCCCAGCACTGTGAAGCAGAGGCAGATGGATCTCTATGAGTTCAAGGGCAGCTTTGTCTACAGAGTGGATTCCTGGACAGCCAGTGCTTCATAATAAGAACCTTTCTCAAAAAGCATATACATGGGGGCTGGTGAGATGGCTCAATGGGTAAGAGCACCCGACTGCTCTTCCGAAGGTGATAAGTTCAAATCCCAGCATCCACATGGTGGCTCACAACCATCCGTAACAAGATCTGGCGCCCTCTTCTGGATTGTCTGAAGACAGCTACAGTGTGCTTACATATAATAAATAAAATAAATCTTTAAAAAAAAANATATATATATATATATATATATATATATATATATATATATATATATATATATGCATTTTTATTTCTTCTTTTGAGAACTGTGCTCAGTTCCATAGCCTATGTTTGGATAAAGTTGTTTATTTTATCAACACTTAGCCTCTTGAGTTCTGAGTATGTTCTAGATAGCAACTGTGTTGTTGGATGTGGAATGGTAAAGATTTTCTGCCGTTCTCTAGGCTGCCACTTTACTTGATGGACAGCTTCCACTGCCGACAGATGCTTTTTAATTTTACAAGATGCCATTTGCTGATTATTGATCTTATTATCCGAGTGATCAGAGCAGGGTTAATCCCCTCCCCCATCTCTCTCTCTCTGTTTTTAGAAGACAGAAGGACTATGCTGCTCAGAATGGCCTCAAATTTGTCACTCTCCAGTCTCTATTTTGGAGAAGGTCTGTGCCACTCTTGGCTGGGACTCTATGTCATGTTTACAAAGCTTGAGAGTTCTCCTGGCTCTTTCTGCTTACATAGTCCTTAAGCCTGTCCTTCTGAGGGAAGGCAGGCTGGGGGATGAGAGCACTGCTTTTGTGACCCTGACTATATCCCAGGGCTTGTGGCTAATTCCCAGCTAGCTCCTTTCTATTCCCGAACTTCTTCCCCAGCGGTTCCAAGAGTCCCAGCAGGGCCCAGCCTATGAGCTCCTAGATCCCATCTGCTTCCTGTTGTAAGACAGGACCACTTGTTTGCTCCTTCTTGTTTTCAGACCTTAGCTGCACCCTTGTTCCTCCATCTACCCCTGTTTTCCCAGAAGCTTGGAACAGAGAACCTGCATGGACCCTTAGGCTTAAAATGAATGTGTCCCTTCTGTCCATGGGAAAGCAAGACTTAGGGTCACATGGTAGTCATTGAGCTGGACCCAACTCTGGCAATATCTGTGTGTGCTAATCTTCAGGGTGCTGTGATCAGCTTGCCTATGGAAGGAGGATCCTGTGAGTGCAGTGGTCTCCCTGTGTGGTGTGAAAGTGGCTCACTGAAGATGGGAATTGGGGTTCAGTTGTGTCTGAACACAGGGAGGGCCAGCTAATGTGAATCAAAGTGCTGCTCCGGGGATAACAGTGTCTAAATTGAGCTGACTGACTAACTACACTGTTTTTTCTTCCTGGTGCCAAGACTGGCAGGGATTGGGGGGAAACAGCCACCCTGAGTCATGGCCTTGGTCTGTGAGGGTTCAACAGGGAACACACACACACACAGCACACCAACAGATACACAAGGATAGTCATGCAGTTGCAAAGACTACCTGGGACACAGACATATCAACACAGATACACAGAGACATACATGTCCACACTTGTGTGGACACACAGAGACATACAAGCAGGGAGGCATTTTGAGACACTAGAGTCATCCTTCAATATCTAGAGTCCAATATCCCTAGATACCCAAAGCCATGGTTGCTCAAGCCCTTTGTATAAAATGGTCTATTTGCATCCAGCCTGCAGCTTCCTGCTACCTTTTCGTTACATAATATCTGGTCCAATGAAAATCCCATATGAATAGTCTGTAGCATTGTTTAAGGAATAAAGATGAGAAAATGCTCTGTGTTCGATATGGAAACAGCAGCACTGGCTGGGGACATAGCACACAAACTCCCAGGGCTGGCAATGCTCAACTATGGTGTGCCAGGAAGTGAGGCAGAGCTTTTAGGATGCCGGGAGCTGGCACAGGCTGTGTTCACATGTTGTTATGTATGTGGATTTATACCAAGGCTTTATTTTCTGTTGTTTGTTCATTTGTTTCGTTGAGAAAATGTCTCATTCTGTTGTCTAGGCTGACCTTGATGTCCATGCGGTGAGGCTGGCTTTAAGCTTGTGACATCTCCAAGCCCCCACCGTCATTTAGCCTTTAAGGTGCCCAGGATTACAGGTGTGAGCTACCACGGTTGACTTTCTGACTTTTTATTTAAAAATGTTTACATATTCAAATTTTATGCAGGTGGGTGTTTTGCCTGCTTGGATGGCTGTGAACTGCCGAGCCTCTTCTCCAGCTTCCTGGATGTTTTAATTTGTGCTTGTAGGATGCATGGCGTGGTGGTTTGAATAGGAATTACCCTCTCAGATTCCTGTGTGAGAGGATGCTTGGCCTACAGGGAGTGACACCATTAGAAGGTGTGGCCTTCTTGAAGGAAGTGTGTCAATGTAGAAGCAGGCTTTGAAGTCTCACATATGCTCAAGCCATGCCCAATGGGAGAAGTAGTCTCCTTCTACTTCCTACGTATTGAGATATAGAACGCTCAGCTTCTACTTTAGCACCATGTCTGCCTGCTACCATGTTTTCCACCATGATGATAATGGACTAAATCCCTGAAACTGTAAACAAGCACCAATTAAATGTTGTCCTTTGTAAGAGTTGCTGTAGTCATGGTGTCTCTTCACAGCAAGGAAACCTTAACTAAGAGACATGGCTTTGGAGGGTCAGTTATACTGCATAGATACAAATACACAAGAGTATGTACACATGCACACACATAAGCACGAATGCACGCACACACACACACACACACTCAAACACATACACAAGCAAGCACTCACTGTTCGTGATATACCCATGAAGCCCAGTCTATGACAGCATGGTCCCAATCTAGTTTGAGTCAGGCAGCAAATCTGAGGTGAGGACCTTTACCCTACAAACAATTCTCAATGCACATTCTCAAAAATACTAGGGTAGCATCAAGAAGGGCCTGGCCCCCTTAGCCCACTCTGTGTGCCCCACCTGTCTGCTTCTATCTCCTAGTTCCTCTACCTCTTCCCATCACCCTTCTATCCCACAGTGCATTCCTCATGGTCAACTGTGGACAACCTGGGCAGGGCCGCTGGGGTCAACACATCACAAGCCCCCCCTGTCCTGTTTTCACTATGAAACACCAGAGTGGGAGTCGGGAATCCCCAAACCCAAAGGCCTGCTGGACTTTCGAGTGCACACGCAGGCTCTCCTACCCTGCTTGCCTGAGTCCTACAGCTCTTTCCTCTAGGGATGGCCACTGGGCTCCCATGCATACTTCTGGAGAGTCACACACTGTGATGGTTAGGTACAATCATCCAGGAAGTGGGAACCTCAACTGAGAAAATGCCTCCATCTGATCGGCCTGTAAGCAATTCTATCAAGGGTTTTCTTGATTGATGATTGACCAGTGTAGGGCAGTGCCACCCCCTGAGCTGGTGGGCCTGGGTGTCTAAAAACCTGGTTGAGAAAACCATGAGGATCAAGGACTCCTCTCTGGTGTCTGCATCAGCTCCTGCTTCTATGTTTCTGTGATGTGGACATGCATGTCAAATAAACCCTTTCCTTCCCCAAGTAGTGTTTGGCAGGGTGCTCACGGTAATTCACAGTCATTACAGATGGTTCTAGAAATCATCTAGAATATACATAACTGGTCTGGGGGCTTTTCTGTGGCCTTGATGTGAACAGAAGAGGTAGCTGGCATGAATGCTATCCTGCTCTTCATTGTTTTAACTGGGTGCATCAGGTCACCCCATCCACAGCTATGGGCATCCTGTTTTGAAAACGTGCTGCTGCTGGCTTTTATGCTCAGCTGTCAGGAGTTTGTCATTCTTGGGCTTTGTAGGCCTGTCATGTATGACAGTCTTGATCCTCAGGGTGGCCAGCCAGGCCTGTGTGACCCTTACCCACGTGTATCCACTCACCCATGTGACATGAGATCTTTCCTAATGAGATGGGTGAAGAGCACCAGAGCTGATGCAGGATCCTGGGTGAGGAGGGAGGGCCTGAGGCCAGGCAGTGGGGCCTCTGTGGAGGGACAGCACTACAATCCTCAGGGTGGGTGTGAACCATGTATTCTTTAGGCTCTAGTTCAGGAGCAGTGAAAGCTTTCTGACCAGTCTTCTTTACTGAGCCTGGTGTGAGTGGCAGGTATTACATCAGGATGAGGACACAGGCAAAGCCACAGACATGTGATTGTTTGCAGGGAGCAGAGTAGGGCTGTCTGTGGGCTTGGCAGGAAGGCCAGAGGATGGCCATCTCCTTCAGAGTTTCAACGTGTCCACTAGGCACCAAGGAGCAATGTTAGTATGGGGAGAAGAAGAGGAAAGAGGGGCAGGGTCTTGTCTGCCTTCAGGAAGAGTGAGTGGAGGTGACTTTACAAAGAGCCCTGTCCCCCTTAGCAAATAAGGAACCCGGGATAGAGCAGAGGCCAATATTTTATTCATGGCTGGTGCAGAGCAATCAATTACAGGCTCCTGCCATCCAGCTGGGCACGGCCTTCATCATCCTGCCATCCTGGGCTATTTTGGGTTGGGTTTGACTTCACCTCCCCCACCATCAAGGCCTCTTCCTGTCTAGGGTAGGGGGTACTCATTGTGAATCAGGGCAAGAGCTCAAAGGCATGTTCCCACTGAGGCCTGGGTAAACAGGCTCAGAGAGGTGTGATAACACGGCCAGGCTCCCACAGTCACGGAGGGTCAGAATTCATGGCCTCCCATGAAGCTCCAAGGCCCACGGGCAGGGGCTCCCTAATCCAGTCACTCCCTGAGCCTTGCTTCCTACCTGGACCGTCCCTGCTCTTAGTAACCATCTTGCCACCCACTAACTGGGCATCTGGGGTTGGGGAAGCCTCCAAGAAGCCTTGGAGACGTGAGAATGCCCTCCCTTCGGTATGCCCTGCACACGGGTAAGTAGATCTGTACTGTTGCACAAGAGGAGCTGACAGAGGGAGTGAAATGTGGATTGGAATGTACAGAGGTAGGGGCTAGGGCCGGAATGAAGAGGGGGCGCAGACAGCAGGAAAGATTGGATTCTGCTTGAGGGTTCTCCAGAGCCTGCCTGTGAAAGAAGCTGAGGCTCAGACACAGGGTCAGAGAGTGCATCTGACCCGTGGTCACCCAGGCCACGACCTGCTGTGATTCTCCCTTGGCCTAGCTAGGGGCTGTCCTGAATCCTCTAGTGTCCCATGGATGTATAGACACATCAGTCACTTGTCCCCACTAGTGTGTAACTGTCAACTTACCCACCCAGGGTCCATACAGTGCCTGAAGAGTTCTATTCGGCCTGTGTTCAGTGAGGGAAAGAATGGGGGCGATTACCATGGGCTCCCCAGGGACACAGTGACGTCTTCCTGAAGACGTTGCTCCCTCTGAGCCCTCTTTATGACACTTAAAACTGTACACCGACCTCTGTGCAAGATGATGGAGGTGTGGAGCTGGTGCTCATGCTAAGGAGACTGATGAGTATCAAGCCGCAACTGGCGCCTTGGAAACGTAAAGCAGGGAAGGGGCTCAGGCTGCCAGGTAAGCCCCCGCTTAGCAGGAGACAGCTGGACAAAGATATGGAGCAAGTGAAGATTAGGATCTGAGGGACAGCATTCAAGGCATAGGGAGCAGTTAATGAAAGGGCCAGAGTTGGGCCATTCCTAGTACCACCACCACCACCACCACCACCACCATCATCATCATCATCTCAGAAAACAGGAAATCCTCCCAACAAGTCCAGACTCTCCCACACCCCTAGAGCATTCTCTTACAGGTGACGATAATCCTACATTGTAATGTCCATCTGTGCAGGAATACATAACATGACTCGGCCAAGTCACAAACCTGCACGTCAAGCCGGTTCCAGTCCATGCATCTGCGTGGCAGGCCATGAAGACAGGGTGTCAAGGAAAGATAGCCAGCCAGGTACATCAGGCCACCTGTGTGTGGCACCACTCCCATGAAGACCCGCAGGGGCAGAAAGCAGGCTAGTGGCTGCCTCTCTAGGGCAGGGGGAGTAAGGAGTACAGGTGGGTGCAAGCTTCCCTTTGGGGTGAACTAGGCAATGCATAGCACTGAACACATATCAAACACCACGATACTCTATTTTACTTTTTTCTGGATTTTTCTTAAAGACAGGGTCTTACTACGTAGCCCAGTCTGACCTCAGACTCATCGTGATCTGCCTGCCTCAGCCTCGTGCTTTAGATTGCAGACATAAACCATCATGCTTGGATCTGTAAACAATTTAAGAACTTTTATGCCATGTAAAGGGTACCTCAATTTAAGTAAAACCAGGTAGATTGTCCTATCCCTGATTCAAATCTTCGAGCTACTCCCCACGGTACAAAACAAAATCCAGCAGGCCCACAGTCTGGAGAAACCACATTCTCCCCTGAAGCCCACACTGTCCCCACTTCTGTCTGGGAGCTTCAGGCTCTAAGCACCACCTTTGTGGTGCTGACCCTTCTCTCAGAGTAACTGCTGCTTATCTGCTTGGTTCTCCTCCGGAATCAGGGTGCCAGGGCTTGCCTGTCCTGCTTCCTGCTGCAGACCCCTTACTCCATGGTCCCCAGCTCCTGCCTTGGGCATCTCCTGCCTTCAGTGGCAGTACTGCAAGATGGAGGAACCTTCAGGAAGTTACCCAAGTTCAGACAGAATAAGGAAGGGACAGAATGGTCATGGCTGACAGAGATATATGTTTGTCTATGATGGAGTTGCTATAGGAGCCAGGGTCCCTGGCTCTATCCTCAGGCGCCTTTACCCTCAGCACTCCTGCCCCAAAGATCTTTTAGGCAACCTGGGTAGCATGGCAGGCACTCAGTTGTAAAGTAACCCCAGCACCTGAGAGGCAGAGGGAGGAGGATTATTGTAAGACTGAGGTTAACTTGGGTTCCACAGTGACACTCTTGTCTCAAACCCAAAACTAAAACAACCCCAACCCCCAAACACCCAAACAAAACAAACAAAGGCTTTTGGACAAAGGGTTGGGGGGTGGGTAGGATCCACTCAACTAGAGGAGATTACCAGCTGTCCCTCAGTCCCACTCAAAAAACTGGGTGCTGAGAGGCTGAATGAAGGCCTGGCACATGGTCAAGGTCTGACAACATCCCAATAATGGGCTGCTATTTCTTGTTCTGGGGCTCTTTGTCCTCGTGGGCAGATCATGGGCCCCAGATTCACTGGGTACATACCAAGGGTTTGCAGGAGCCCAGACAGCCCTGAGCCTGTCTAGAGGGCCTTGTAAGGGGTGTGGGGTGTGGGGAGCAAGGAATAGTATAGGCTCAAGAGAGCGTCCAAGCAGAGGAAATAGCTCAAGCAAGGTCTGTGTGGGGAAACTGAGACCTTGCAAAGGCCGACTCTGGCTGGAAGGACTGAGATAAGAACACAGAGCCATAGAAGGTCAGATGGGGGCCACCAGGTACCTCAGAGATACATTGTGACCTCCAATGTTCCAGAAAGGTACCATCTTCTCAAATCTATCCTTGCATAGAGAAATTCAAACAATTAATTATCTGACAAGTAGACCAGTAAAATTAGTTGGTTGACCGCTCCCCATCATCCACCTGTCCATACAGCTATCCTGAGTCCAGTTTGGTCACCCACCTAAATTTCTACCTGCCTGCTCATCCATTCACTCAGCTACCTACCGATCTGCCTGTCTACCCCTCACCCATCTACCTACTATCAACCCACACACTGTCAATCCCACCACCCTCTCACCAGCACACCCCTCCCCCACCGAGCCACCTTCCAGCCAACATCTCTCTGCCTCTGCGTTTACTTCCTACAACCAGAATGTTCCAGCACCTGGCTTCATTCGTAGAATGACTCCATTCTTAGTTTCCTATTGCCTAAGAGCTTCAAACACAAATTTCACACTTAGCCGGGCTTTCAAGGCTATGTCATGCAGCCTCGACTCTCCTTTCAGGGCCGTTACCGTGACTCTGAGCAGATGTGTGGCCGGACACTAGGTTTGCTGTGTCAGAGGGATGACCGCCACAGCCTTCTTTCTCTGGTTAGGGTTGGAAGCAGGGGTCTGTGACTGGGAGTCTGAGCCCAGAGAGGAGGATCGGAATGCGTAGTCTCCTCAAGCCTTCCACACTCACTCTGGTTTAAATACATAACTCCGAGTCAAAGTGTTGTACAGTACTCTCTACACACCGGGACAAGAGAACTAGTGAAGTTCGACCTACGGACCGAGGAACTCATAGGACGTCCATGTTCCCTCCTATCGTCCCTGACACCTCACCTCCTCCCCGACCCGGTGAAGGCTCTGATGACCTTGGGCCCCCAAATAAGGGCCTACTATGGGAGGGGCACACTCATTAGCGGAGTTAACAGAGCTTAGGGAGCCAGGGGCCACCAGGGCCCAGCTGCAAGGCCATTAGCAGTCCATTAGCCCCACCCCCACTGGGCCTTTGTTCCTACCCTCTACTTCCTGGCAGTGTGCGCCTACTCCCTGACCCTCAGGCCTCAGAGGTCCTCAGATCTTTGAGGGATCCGCACCTGTCAGCCCGTGTAGCGGGTAGCACTGGGGCAGATACTGTTAGAACTGTTGAGAAAAAAAATGTCAAGCTGTGGTGGGGGCCAGCGTGATGGGTAGCAGCATAGGCTAGACCCTAGGGTGGGGCTGCAATAGTTTCAGAGGCTGTAGGAGATGGCAAGTCAAGAGGGGTGAGTCTTGGAGCCAGTCAGTCAATTACTAGCTCTGTAACTTTGTCAGAGAGATGCTGTAGGCTGGTCTCTCAGCCTTCCATCCACCCTCGGCAGATGTGAAATGTTTCCCAACACAGAGAGTCTGTTCCACTCTGTGGGCCAATGGAAACATTCTTTGAGCTTCAGGTCTCAGGTGACTTCTTAGACTGTCACAATGACAGGATCTACCCCTTTTCGTTTCTTCACAGTGTACATTCTGTGCCCTTCCCTGGCATGCACAGTGAGGGACACTGGGTAGGGGAGGAAGATGGCTTCTAGCTGCTAAGCGGAGGACAGCCTTAAGGGTGTGGAGCATCAGGATCAAAAGCTGGCTCGGGGGTTTCTGGGATCCTTGGCTGGGCCTGAGTGTTGGCAGGTGCTGGGAACTCCAGTGTGATAGCAGAGAAAAGAGGGTGGACTTGAATCCACTGGAGTCATCAGGAATTAGAGTCCTCATGATTCTTAGAATTAGATTATCCTAATTAGAATGAGAATTGAATTAGATGCATCCCAGAATCCTAGGGTGGAGGCTGGCTGGCAGCTCAGCAGGGCCTGGCCTCTTCCTAGGCCAACTGCTGAGACAGTGAGCTGTCTCCCACCCACCCACCCTCCCAGAAACCCCTCCATGCTGTTGTTCCTCACAGTCACAAGCTTATGTGAGTGAGTCACAGGGACATTCACTGGAGTCTTCGGGCTCTTGTGTGCCAAGGCATAGAACTGGATGAAGGACGTGTGGTTAGACATACAGGGAGCTTGTTAAGAAAGAAAAAACAAAAAAACATGCTAAGGACGGGAGCAGGCTAGTGAGCCAAGGGAAAAGCATACGCTGAAAAGGCCCCAAGGCTCCTGACATGGCACCTGTCCCTCCCACAGCTGCACAGGGAAGGCTTTTCTTGGGTGTGCTCCATTTGCTGTTCACAGCCTAAGAAGGAAAGGGTTTCCTGTCCTTCCTTGACTGACTTCTCCCGCTTTTGTCCTGTGTTTATCTATGTACTGCTGCCTCCGTTCTCAACACTGCTCCTTGTCCTGTTCCTCATGGGACCAGAAAATGAACAAACAGAATTGTCACTGTCTTGTTCTAGGCTCTTAGAGAGGTGTTAGAGCCTTCCCTGACCCCAGAAAAGGATGGCCCAAGGCAGGCTGGGCCCTGCCAAATGGGAGGGGGGGCTGCATGGTATTTTTAGCATTGCCTGCCCAGGCTGAAGGAGCAGTACCAAAGACCTGCTTAAAGGAGAGGAGCTGAAAGTACTGTCTTGGGATACTTCCAGAGAGAAATTTGTTTCAAACACTTAATTGTTTTATGATTAGCCCATCAGCGTGTAAAGAGGGCTATAAGCCTTTCCAAAGCTGAAGTGTGTGTCTACATATCTCTCTGTGTGTCTGAACACATTTCTGTGTGTATGTGACTGTATCTCTGTGTGTGTCTATGTATGTGTACATATAACTATGTATCTATATATTTGTATGTATGGCTACTGTGTGTCTGTGTCTATGTATTTGTATGTGTGGCTACTGTGTGTCTGTGTCTATGTATTTGTATGTATGACTGTGTACTGTGTCTATGTATTTGTATGTATGACTGTGTGTCTGTGTCTATGTATTTATATGTATGACTGTGTGTCTGTGTCTCTGTATGTATGAGTGTGTGTAATGTACATTATATTGGTAAGTTGTCATGTGCTGCTTAAACTTGTTCAAAATGGACTCTAGGCTGGAGAAAACCCTCCCTTGTTGTTTCTAAACTTTGTTGTCCTGAGTCAGGCCGGGCCCCTAACTCTGTAACAGGGAGAAAGGAAGAAGCAAGCCGCTGACTAAGGGCACTAAAAACATTGTGTCCTTGAGAATGGCCACAAGGTAGCTATTTCCAATACACATTGTTATTGTCCCATGCCAATGCCTGTTCCTTTGAGGACCCCAGCTGGCTTCCCATGTCTATCTGCTGGTGTTACTCCTTTCAGCTGGGCTACTCTCATCCTAACTGATTTCCTAAGGCTCAGCTGCTCCTCTCTTTCTGCTGCTCACAGCTTAGTCTTCACTTGCGCTCGCCACAAACTTAATCAACTCACTCATTTGAACCTGGAAGCAGGGTTGTCACATGTCACAGTTCGTTCTCCCAGACAGGATAGTATATGTGTTTGTGCCTGAGTTTATCTCTGCGTTTTGTGTGTCCCTCTGTGTATGTATGTCTCTGTGTGTATCTGTATTTATCAGCATATGTTTTGTCTCTGTGTGTATGTGTTTCTGTTTGTTTCTGAGTATGTCTGTGTGTTCCTGTGTGTATGTATCTGTATGCACTGCTGTGTGTTTGTGTGTGTGTGTGTGTGTGTGTGTGTTGCAGACCGAATGGAAGCCCCTTTTCTTGGTTGTAAGGAAGACTCGGTCACTAGTCTGAAGAGGGAGGTCCTCTTGCCCTTTCAGTCACTTTCCTATGGGTCACTGATGGAGGGATCTTGGGCCTTGTGGGCAGGAACAGACACTTTCGTGAAGATCCCTGAATTCAGGAGACCCTCTCTGCCTGTAGGTGGGTGGGAAATGGTGGGCAAGGTGGCTTCCAGGACAGAGATTGAGAGCCCCTTGGGAGGGAAGGCCCTTATTTACTTGGGTGTTGGGTTATCACCGTGCTGAACCCTTCCCGTAGATCCCCACTACCCATTGGCCTCAGTGGTCTCCTATAACCCACCCTGCCAAACCCACTTCATCCCCTCCCCTGTACCTTACTCTGGGTCACTCTGGTTCTCAGCTGGCTGGCTCTGATGCCAGGACTCCATGGGGGGAACCTTTCTTTCCTGGTTTCCTAAGTTTTGAGTTCTGAAAAAGCTCTTCAGTTTGCCTCACAAGCCAGCAGGAGATCCTCACTTGTCTTCATCTAACCCAGAGTTGGGGTGGGGCAGGGTGGACTAAGCCTGTGGAATCCTGGAGTGGTCTGGGCAGAGCTCTGCCCCACCCCCCAAAAGAACCAAAAGCAGAAAAAGATATTGCTGTGGTAGAGTTGTTCCATGGTCCAGAAGCCCTAACAAACTAGGCTGGACCATCTGTCCTCAAAGGATCAATTAAACAGACAAGTGAAATTTGGAGAAATAGATTGATTCAATGTGGCTACACTGGGAGAAACAAAGAGTCTCAGTGGCTCCTGAGTCTATGTTTTGGGTCATGGCATAAGGCTTAGGTTCTTAGAGGGCAAGAGGTATGCATTACTAAAGCATAGCCCCATGTACACTGACCTATTACTGCCCAGGCTCAAATCTCTTCTATAAGGTTGAGAAATCTCGTGAAATTCTTTTCCATAAGACCATTCTCTTCTGATTGCTCCAGGCTTCAGCCTTCTCCCAATATGACATTCTAGGAGATAAATTTCAGTTTGGGGAGGGGGGCTCCATTGTCTCCACAGTGTGACGGCTTAGAGGAAGGGACAAATATTTCCCTTTAGAATATCTTTGTTCCAACCAAGACAGGTTACATTGTCATTTCCATTTTTCATAGAAACATTTTGAATTTTAAACTAATTTGGCTTTATGGTTACATCTGGTGCTTGAACAGCAGCTGGGAGAGGGTGGGGGTGGGGTTTCCGGCGCAGTAAAGGGCTCCACTTTCTCCTCCATTAAGTTGAGTTACCAAGCTCCCGAGGTCCCAGGCAGGGGGAGGTCTCCAAGGAGAGCTGAGCTTACTTAGAGCCTCCATTAATGGCTGCAGGGATGAAGAAGGGAGACAGGAATAGCCTAGCACGTGGAAGCAGTGTGGGGTCTTTGGAGGCCTCCCCACATCTTTCCCAACCTCTGCCTAAGACATTGAAACTCAGGAAAGACCCTTATCCAGGACAGGAAGATTTTGGAGTAGGGCAGGGGGTGCTGGCTGTAGCCAGAGGCAGAAAAGCAGTGAGTTGCCACTCGAGGCCTCTCTCAAGTCCTTCTCACAGGAATCCCCCAGCACCCCACTTCACAGGTGGAGCAAGCACTGAGGTCAAGCCTGGAGTCTCTGCTCTTCCTCCTTCCTCCCTTGCCTTGGCCACGTACTCTATTTTCTACAGTCCTCACCTACACACACACACACACACACACACACACACACACACACGCTCATGTGCACACACACACTTCTTTCTTCCTCTTTTCTCAGCAAAAATGTCCATACCACAGGCTCTACCTTTAGCACTTCTGTGGCAGGAGACATCAAGATTAACATAGAAAGAAAACATTTGGCAAGGCAAGACTGGAAGCCCTTCCCAACTTGGGCTACACACAGCAAACAGAGCATGCCCAGGAAAAGTTCCCACTGTGCTGATATGGGAGAGACAGGTGCTATGTAAGGATCTGCGAAAGGTCCTGAGCCTTGTGGTCCAGAGTTTGTTCTGCTTACCAGCCTACTCCCATTCTCAGAACACATCTCCTTTCTGAACAAGCCTTCTCTGTGTCTTGTCCAGTTCTTTGCCCTGAGACACGAGAACCTGTGAATCATCAGGGCATGTCCCTGGGACTCAGATACCTCAGGTGCCTAGAACACCTCTGGCCACCACTGCTATAGAGTTAGGACTCCGGAGCACCCTCGGGGGCAGGGACACCTCTTGCCTCCCATTTGAACCTGTCAGCTCATATCACTTTTATACTTAAAGCCCTCCAGTGAGTCAAGACAGGGGAGTACATACCATGAACCCCAGTGCTCAGGAGGCAGAGGTAGAGGCAGGAGGATCTCCATGAGTTTGAAGCCATGTAGCCAGGGCTACATGGTGAGACCCTGTTGGGGGGTGGGTGTGGAAAAGACCCCTTTCCTCACCTCATTTGCATGACCTCTGCCGGTTTAAATATAATCTCTAACTCCTTTATTTGCTCATAAGCACTAAGACTTAAGTTTCACGGGGCAGGGGCTCTGTCTGTTCTGCTAGAGCAGTGGTTCTCAACCTTCCTAACACAGTCCCTCATGTTGTGGTGACCCCCAACCATACCATTATTTCATAGCTACCTCATAGCTGCAATTTCGCTACCATTATGAATCGTAGCTTAAATATCTGACCTGTGACCACCAAAGGGTTCATGACCTACAGGCTGAGATCCACTGTGCTACTGCCTACCAAAAATTACTTTCAGTAGCTGAGTGATTGGCTCCTTGTGAGACATTTTTCTCACTCCCATTCACCAACCTGGGCTCAGCTGGCAAGGAATGTGGAGGCTGAGGGCGATGGCATTTCCCATCTCCCTCCTCTTTCTTCTACGTTGTGAACTGGAGGTCCTGATGGGTCCAGCGTAGTAGGTGAAGATGCACTTAAATGTGAAGGATAAATTTGCCCTTCCAGCAGCAGGAGGCTGAGGGGATTTATATGGAGACAGTTGGGGTTAGAGGCTACAAAAGTCCCTAGGAAGAAGAGATTGCAAGGGTGAGAGGGTAGACAGACTCATGGATGAGCAAAGCCAGGGCACTGGGAAAGAACATTCGAGCAGTTTCCCCCAGTGATGAGTGGGTGATGGGTAGGATGGGTGGATAGAGCGATTAGTGGATGGCTGGGTGGATAGGTGGATGGATGGGTAGAGGGATAGGTGGAAAGACAGTTGCTGGGTCCAACGGAGGTGAATGAATGGTTGGGCAAACAGGAAATGAGCAGGATACTAGGCCTGTCTATGCTCTCTGTGTGCCTTACGGCAATTTTGATCATCGACCTCATTTAAAGTTATTACAATCTTAGAGGAGGCCATTTCTGTATCATCTGCAGATGTGGATTTGGTACGAGAGCCTTGGAGGGATGAAGCAATCTGCCTTTAAGGTCTCACAGTTTAGGATCAGGCGAGACCAAGTTTGACCTCAGATGTGCCTGATCTGCATGGTGTGTGTCCTTCGAGGCCCTGCTGTTCCTGAAATCCAAGCTGACTGCAGGCTTAGGTCAGTGACTTATCTTTATGCCTTCAGCCTGGAAGGAGAAAGAGACAGGATAGAGAGACAGCCCTCAGTGATGAACTTGGACTAGAGTCCAATGGGAGTCTGAGCTTTGCAGAGTAAAGAAAATAAAATAAAAGCAGCAACCCGGGCTTTCCTCCAGTGTGTAGCTCTCCTGTGGTTCCAAGGCGTTGTAGCAAATCAGTCTGGAGTACTCAGTCTGAGTACTCTTTACTCTCCTCCCTTTTAAAATGGTTACACAAGTGGGGTATGGTGAGTTAGGGCACCTTCAATGCCTGCACAGGGGAAGCAGAGGCAGGTGGACCACTGTGAGTTTGGGGTCAGCCTAGCATATAATATAGCAAGTGCCAGGACAATGAGTAGGTACATAGTGGAATGCTGTCTCAGAAACCAAGCAACCAACTGACCAACAAAAAAAGCAGAGTGGTCAAGTGTCACAGCACACACGGTTAATCCCAGCACTCTGGTGGCTGAAGCCAGCCCGATCCACACAGTGAGTTCTAGACCAGCCAGGGCTAAAATGAAATCCTCTTTAAGAAATTGTAATAATAATTAGGTGGAAAGCAGGTCCTCCCTGGAGGCTTCCTTACGATGAATCCATTCTGTTACCAGCTATCCCAATACTGTTTTAGGTACCGGGAACACCGCAGTCAATAAGACAAAGAGCCCTGACTTCCTGAAGAAAACTGGCAATTAGCGCAACAAATGAGTAAATTAGACACCGAGTCAGGTTCAGATTAGTGAGCAAGAGACAAACAAAACCTTGGAAGGAACAAGGGCTCATAATGGTACAATTTTAAATAAAGTATCCAAAAGAGTCCATCCCTTGGGAGATGTGTGAACAGTGACCCAAAGTAAACCATTCAGAAATCTTCAGTGTGTGTGTGTGTGTGTGTGTGTGTGTGTGTGTGTGTGTGTGTGTTGAAGTGGTGGTGGGCTTTGCAGGGAATGCAAAGGCCCCGGGGTAAGGCCCTGGATTCTAAATAACTAGGAAAGGTGAGGAGGGGGATGGGTATGAGCGCTGAGAGAGGAGGGAGGCTGTGGCTAAGCTGGGTTTTTTGAGCTGAGGATTTTTTTTTTTTCCTGAGGATGAACCCAAGGTTAGCTGTGGCTGAGGCTTATCTCCAGAGGATGTCAGTAGGCTCTCTTAGCCTGCTGAGTTCCAGGAGAGGCTTGTCCCTTGGAGCAGCCTCTTCTCACGGGTACTTGGGCTCAGCCTGTCCTCCCCGCCTCCCACCCCACCCTATTCTCTCCCTCTCCCTCTCGTGGCTGTTGTCTCACCAGGCCCAGACAAAGCTCCTGGGCTTACAGACCAAAGTGGATTCAGCTCTAAAATGAAAGGAGATTTCATAGAGGCCACAAGGTAGAGTGTGCTCAGGGTCCGTGCTGCCTGCTGAAACCCGCCTTTTCCGTGGGCAAAGCCTGTGATCAGTGCTTTCCACAACAGCAGTCCCCAAGGACCAGCTCAGCACAGCCAGGCATAAACTGAAATCGTTCAAAAGCCTCCTGCTATCCTTTCTGAGGACGGAGACGGGAGCTGAGGGGCATTGGAGAGGCCAGAGGGCAGCCTGCACGGTGGAGCTATGTGCTGACACAGCTCTGAATTCCTCATCTGCTTTAGCTCACTGCACTCATTTTGTGCCTAAGCCCTGGTATGGCCAAAGGCCCAGGAGGAAGCCCGGGACAATGGCACTCATTTGGTCTCTGACCTCATGGCCTTACCCAGCCTGCCAGATCTCGCCATCACCTCACCCCACAAGCTGCCTGGAGGCCCCTATTCAGACCGGAGGCCATTCCTGAGAGACAGTCCCTGCTATTGGCACCTTCCGGTAAAGTAGCACTCATTAGCTTCCAAGGCTCTGAGTTTCTGTGCCCACAGGGACGACTGTGTGAGACCCTGCCTCAACATAAAAATGATTTTATTTTATTTTTTAAATTAAAAAGGGCCCCGGGGTGCAGCTTAGTGGTAGAGCCCTTGCTTTGCACATGCCAGACCTTGAGTTTCATTCCCACACAGTAGCAACGATAATGACCATAGAATCTGTCTGAATTCTGGGCACAAGCTTATTTCTTGTCCCCCAGACAGTAGGGCACAGAGCGATGTTCACAGCTTTCACGCTGTACTCTATTGTGTCCCTATTGACAACAAAGTCATAGATGGATGAGCACAGATTTCGTGCAAATTCTGTCCTCAGTTCTCTCAGGCAGCTGACACCTGAGGGTCTGGGAGTCCTTGAACAGATCACCACTGGGCTTAGGGCACTAAACAGCAGAGGGCTTTCTGGGCATCTACTTTGGAAACAGTGACTCCATGACTATATGACTTTGAACTTGATGTCTCTGGGCCTTAGTTTCTACATCTTTAAAACGCTGTGTTAGGAATGGTCTGGCATCCTGGAGAAAATCAGCGTGTTGGCAGCAGGGGTGTTCAGAGCTCCTTGGGCTTTGGGGTCACATAAGGAAGAATGAGGGGCTAGGTTCAGTCCAGGTACCAGTTCTGATGTGAGTGGCAACCGCTTCTTCCAGACGAGCTGTTGGTCTCATTCCAGAGCCCTTTCCTTCCCTGTGGGTGACCCTGCTGAGGAACCTGATGGGAAGGACCTCGTTAACCTCACCCTTCCCTCTGCTCCTCCCTAGTCTTATGAACGCCCATTGTGAATACACGAAGGGGTTTGGAGGGGACTTGGGAGTGGCCAGAGACATAAAAACCCTGGCCAGGAGGCTGGGGTGGGTGGGCCCTGGGGTGGGTGGGCCCTGTGGGCAGACTAGATACTGAAATTCTAGGTTTAAGGGTCTGAAGCTCCCCTGAGACACAGAAGCTGCCTGGCCACAGCATGCCTGCCTGGTTTCAGGGTTTAGATACACCCCTCACCTGAGTTTCGCCCACGGCTATAGAGATTGAAGGTGCTTATGTAGGTAGACCTGATGGATGCCTAAGATTATGGGCTGCCTTGGGCCTTGAAGCACATAGTGACAAGGTCAGGACCAGAGTACTGTAGTCTGGGTTAAGGGCATTGTGTAATCAGTGGGTCCAGCACCTTGATGCCATTTCAGGAGGCATTCTGGCCTTTGTATGTACTGTTGACCCTTCCTCAGAGTGCTAACTTGTCAAACAATACTGTAGACTCCCCAGGAAGCTGGGTGTCCATAGGGCTGTAGCTGGGATGGTGGGATGGTAGCACTGACCTATGATCCCAGCTCTCCCAGAGGCTAAGACAGAGGATCTGAAGGTCCAGGCAGGCTTAGGGAACTTTGTGAGACTCTGTCTCAAAATAACAAGTAGCGCAGCGGTGAGCATGTGGGAGGCTCTGGACTCTGTCTTTAGTAACACACACACACAGACACACAAACACACACACACACACACATGCATACATACACGCATACACACCCTCATACGTGTAAGAAGGAGAGAAAGGAAGGGGAGAGGGATAACAAGTATCTGTGACACAGGGAATGGTACCTTCATCTGGTTGTGCTTGAAGTCTGGCCACCAAGAACTGGAAATGAATGCAAAGGACATCTGGAATCTGCCAGCCACGCGTGGGTCATGACTTAAGTAGATGTCAATACCAGGTCCTGCTGACCCCTGGGGCTTGCTGTTTTGCCTCGTCGCTGGACTTCCACCGAAGGTTAGTAGAAATAATGTTGTGTCCCCATTCTAATGCATGCACCTGCATTCTGTCCTGCAACCCTCTCTAGAGCTTTCTGAGGGAAATGGCCAGCAGTACCAGCAATCCTGCATGTAGCAAATGACAGTGACAGTATAACAGTTCCTAGAATCCATGGAGCTTGCTCTGTGCCAGCTCCTGGGCCACCTGCTTCCACGTCATGTGGCTCTGCCTCACCATAGCACCTCTAGGCAGGCACTAGTGCGATGGAGTCTGTCCCACAGAGGAAGACACTGGGTCAGAGGGACGCTTAGTGCAGTCTTACTCACACAGCTTGTGAATGATAAGGCTTGGGTTTGAACCCTTGTCTCCCTGATCCCAGAGCCTGGGCTATGCCTTCCTAGTGGGGTGAATGGCCCTGTGATGGCATAGACCCATCTAATTCTAGCTCTTGGTAGATGGAGGGATGTGTCTATACTCCAAGTTTAAGGCTAGCCTGGGTTCTATGAGGCCATCTCAAAAAGCATACAGAAAAAGAAAAAGGAAAAAAAGAAGACATATTTGACCCACTCACAGGGTCCCTGCTGAATCCGCCATGGTCCATGAGGGATATCTCATCTGTAGGTCCTATGGTTCTATACTCATATCTTTATCTCTAGTCAGGACAATGGGTTTCAGGTTCTCCCACTCTGTGTCTGGGCCAGCTTGAAGGAGGGGCTTTTTTCCTTTTCAGGGAGCCTAGATGGTCTTGTGGGGGTGGGGCAAGGTCAAGATGCCAACAGAAAGAACACTTGCACTCTGGGCAAAAGGGAGGTGGGACCTTGAGTATCCCCGAGGTTGCAAGCCTTCTGGTCCAAGGGTGTGTGGCAAGGGCATCCTTGAGAGGAGACATGGGCATCCTGGAGTTTCTGTAAGA
Source organism: Mus minutoides (assembly GCA_902729485.2). NCBI lineage: Eukaryota > Metazoa > Chordata > Mammalia > Rodentia > Muridae > Mus > Mus minutoides. Next base: position 284,654 of record LR750644.1, read on the forward strand.
TCCAGGCCATCGTTGTATTTATTAATCACCACAGACAGGATGGGGCCGCACAGCTAGTTGCTCCAGGACTTGGGGAGTGGGAAGCGACCAGTTTACAGGGCTGGAGCTTAGGTGAGGAAGAGTGTTGCCGGAGAGACTTGGCTAGGCAGGGAGGGCAGAGGAGACCAGTAGAAGCGTTGAGCGATGTTACCCAGAGCTCTGTGATGGTGGGTGCCTGCGGAGGGACAGGGTGTGACCTGAGGGCACGAGGGGGTCACTAGAGGACCCCAGGTGAGGTTCTTCACCAAATCCTGCCTCTGTGTACCGCTCTCAGGGCTGGGGTCGTCTGGGTGTTGTTTCCTGGGCTCTTTGTGGCACATATCACTTCCTGAGTGAGTGGTCAGAGCGCTGACTATTTGCTGGACCACTAGGCAGCATCAAAGTACTGGAGTGATGCGGGGATCCAGGAGGGCACCGAGTCTGTTCTATGGCCGAGGAAACTGATGTTTTGAAGAAGAAGGCAAAGGTTTGGGCCCTGAAATCCCATCTACCTTCCTTCCAAATCTGCTCCTTAGCCCAGGACAAGGACGCTCCTATAAATAGGACCCTCGGTTGCTCCTGGGACCAGGTCTCTAGCATCCAATTGACACCCAAGGGAGGTCCTGTAAAATCAGCATGCACCCAGTGCCTTTACAGCCTATGCCTTCTGAGCTCAAGAGAGTTGATTCCCATCCCTAGGACCATCACAGAGCAGTGGTCCCCTCAGAGGGACAGCTCCAGACACACTGAGGGTCAGAACACAGAGGCTCTGAGCTTGCCGTAGTCCCTGAAGTCCCTGAAGTCCTAATTTGTCTCCCACACAGAGCCTCGGGGACGGTCCCTACAGGAGTGGGCCTAGCTTTTACTTAAAGCAGGGGTTAAACTGATGGCCAACTAGCCTGCTTTCCCCTGCCCCCCCCCCCAAGACTGCTAACGCCAGAGAAGCCTAGCCAGCCACCCCAACACACTAGCCAGCTAGACAGTACTCTGAATGCCTAGTCCAGATCTACTGTCCTGGGATGTTCCCTGGAGAGAGACATGAACAAAGAGGTCTATTCACAATGGCAAGGACTCCTACGCAGAAGAAAGAAGAACGATCCACCAAGTTCATCTCTGTGAATCAATTTATTGGGGTCACCTTCAGGAGTACGGATGATTCCAGGATATCTATATCATTAAAAGCACCCCCTCCACGGATGCAATGCTTACAAGTGTGAGATACATCCCTCTGCAGGCAGCTTCACTTAAAAAAATCTCTGTTTTCTAGCAGTTCTTCCCTCCACTTATACAGGCATTGGAAGGGACCCCAAAGAAGAGCCTTACTAAATGTGTAGCTTTCTAGGAACCCCATAGACTCCTTCAGCTTAGTCTTAGGAGCCTATCTCCTCAGTCCCAGAGGGAGTGTTTCAATATGGAGCTAATAGCAACATAACGCTGATCCCCCAGCAGGTAGGAGAATTAGGCCATAGGGCAAGGACACAAGGCTGGCTTTTGATCTTTCTGTCCCCACCAGAAGGACTTATATCTCCCCCATCACTGTACCATTGGCCTTTATTCCACTAGTAAGAGTCACTTGAACGATAAAAATTGCTGAAGGAATCAATGCTTTCAATTTCAAATTCAAACCAAATGGCTCCAGAGGTACAGAATGCGCCAATGTGCCTTATGTCCCTAACTGAATAGAGTCCATGGGCGGAGACTTCATCTGACAATCCTACCAGTACAATAGGTTCCTATCAGGAGGCTTAAGTCCAGAGCCTTTGGGAAGCATATCAAGACACAGAAGTGAACAGAATCAAGGTCCCCTCCCAGGACATAATCGCCAACACTTGTGTCTACAAATTTCTAGATTTTCAGTTCGCTAATGCAGATGTGCTTGTAGCTTTTCCTACCATAAACAGGACCCACAGCAACCGCAAATTAGCCTCCAGTCTCTTTTCTCAAGGAGGCAGAGTCGTGTCAGGATGAACACAGAGCTCTCTGTTGGTCAGGCCCATGTAGACTTCCATCCTCCTTGAATCCCCGCTGAGCAAGGAGGGCCAGGGTCCAGCTGCAGGGTGGGGGGTGGGGGCGCTATGGGGCACGTTGGGGCTGAGGCCTATGTCCTTGGAATGATGGCCCCATGTGGGGACCACCTGGAGGATAGCGAGGAGGAGGCAGGGCCCACGGGGTGGAGAGGGGCTGGATAATTGGCCAGATTAACCCGCAGGAGGCCTCCTCGGGAAGCTATTTTTAACTCTGAGAGACTGAAGCCACTTTCCTCCTTCCCTCCCCTTATTGCCCTTTTTCTGTCCTCCTGGGGCCTGAAGGCCTGGAAGCTTGTCCCCTTAGAGGAAGAGGGAAAGGGGAGAGAGGAGTCTCTAACTGCACCTGTGTGACTTCGCTGGGTCTGCAGGCTGACCTCTCATCACTCATCCTGGGGGATGGGAAGGGGGGAGTGAGCGGGAGGGGCCCTTTGGAAGCCTCTTCGCTCTTTTCTAACCCATGGCTTCCACAGTCTCTTGAGAATATGGAAACATTTCCTAAATTAAAGCAGGGGTTTGGCTCACAGTCAAAAGTCCTAGGGTAGATCAGTGGGGCTCAAAAGACCTGTCTGGAGTCCAGTTCCTCTCAGAATCTCAACTCCTCTTTCCTCAAGGTGTACTTCAGGTGGTGCAAGGTCCACAGCAGTGCTCTGCTACCGGTGAGCAACCCCGGGAACCGCATACACGCACACATACACGCACGCATGCATGTATGCACATGCACTCGAACCTTCTCTACCTATTTAGCGAAAGTACTGGGGTAGGTTCTCGTCCTCTTTGATCTCTGTGATCCCTTTGATCACAAGCCTATCCCTCAGCCATCCACTGTAGTGCTCAGTGCTGGCCTGGATCACTTCTTATTGGTTGTCCCTGAGTGGCTGAGCCCCACAGGAAGCAGGTGGTGGGGGTATGAGATAGGACCTGATGGGAAGATGAAGGATCTCAGAGAAGGGTCCTAAATCCAGGCTGTACTTAGATGGTGATGTGTCTTAGAAGTTTAGAAGCCTGGACAGGAAACTCCTCCCTCTTGATGCCTATGAGTTTGGCCAGAGAATGGTAGAAAGCCCCGGCCTTCAGCCCGGTCCCTAACTGCTGTGTCCTGGATGTTAGCAGCTGCTCCTCACCAGCACAGCTCTAGAGGAGCAGGAGTAGGGCCTAGCTCTGCACAGGGAAGCAGTCAGACGCTGGCTCTGCGGGCTGATCAATGTCTGCTTCCGGACAGGTGGGAGGGACTGTGAACTTGCTGTCCTATTCTCTGCATGGTAATGGTTCCTGAAGTTTGTGCCTCAAATCAATGCTTTTGGCTCAGCCAGAAGTCCCTGGTTACCTGGTCAGGGGAAGGGCATGTGTGTATGTGATGACATGTAAGATTCCCCTATGGCTCTCCTGGAGACAAGGTCCCTATCCTAACCTTGTCGGCTTCTACCTGTCTAACTGGGGTGGGATCTACCTGCCTCTCACCTCCAGTGAAGGTCCGTGGGCATTTAACTCTACCTTGTGATGCCTGGCAGACACACAGCTGGCACGGGCCATTATCACCATCCCTGTTATACTTGTCAGCAGTGTATATCTTGGGACAAATGGTGCTGAAGAGAGAGGCCAGTTTAAGGGCACAGCTCTTGGGCCTGGGCTCTACTCTGGCTCACAGCCTGAGTGACAGGCCTCTTTCCACTTGACTGATGGCCTAAACTGTGGACAGGACTCAGGCAGAATGCCCCCTTGTGTCTCTTGACTTCCTGCCCATGGTTCCTACCACAAATGCTTATCCTGATGCCCATGGGCACAGTTCTTTCTGACTCCTTAGCTGGGGTATTGATCAGAGGTAGGATGAGCACTGGAGCAGGAGGCTAGGCTTCTCTCTCTCTCTCTCTCTCTCTCTCTCTCTCTTTCTTTCTCTCTCTCTCTCTCTCTCACACACACACACACACACACACACACACACACACACACACTCCCATGACCATGCAGATGATTTAAATATGTCCATGAGCACTGAGCTGAGCAGGAGAACTGTTCCTGGGAGGAAATCTCCACTGTCCTCATCACGCTTGTTCTGGAGATGTACCCTCATGTCCACGGTGCCTGCCCTGGTCTGCACACAAGGACCTGTCTCTGGTCTTATGGAACTAGTGTGACAATCAGGGAGGTAACCAAGATGCCAGACTCCTGGGGGAAAGGCAAAGCAAGAAAGGGGAGGGAGCGATGTCCTAGGGGTGGTCTTTCCCTGGGGTATCTTGAGATAGCCTGAAGGAAAAGTAACAGGGGAAGCAACACTCTTGCCTGAAAGGGGAGTGGGGCAGCCAGGACAGGATTGAGCTGGTGGCAGCCAGTATTCCTGGAAGGAAGAATGGAGCAGGTGGAGGGCAGAGGCTAGGCCAACATCTAGGAGAGGCAGAAGAAATCCTATCCTCAGAGAAGGTGTTCTTGAGGAGCGTCAGGTGCTGCCAGGCCAACAAAGATACCAAGGAAGGACCTCTTGGTTTCCACAGGAGTTGGTTGTCAGAACGGTGGCCAGCTGCTGGGCAGAGAGGCTGTCGCTTCAGACTGCTTCTCATGGAGACAGCATCCCGGAAGCCTTCGGGCATTTCTCTGGATGGTTTTGCTGTTCTTGCTGTCCTTATGTCAAGGAAGGGTTTCCAAATAAGCTGATGGCTTCCTCTGGCTGCCCCAGCCTGGGGCTGTAAGGGCACACAGGCTTTCGGCCGAGAGAGTGGACAGGGTCCCAGCTATAGCCTTGGCCAGGAGGATTCTCTCAGATTGAGGGACAGCCACACAGGCCCCTGGGGATGTATGCACGCACAACTCATCTCTGTGCCTGCCATGCAAGGCAGGAATTGATTTTCAGTCCTGTGCCCACCCATGCTTTATGGAGAAAGAAGTGGGACTTCAGTGAGAAGTGTGTCCTTGGGTCCTGTGCTAGGAGCAGTTGTATTGAGGCTGGGCACATTCTAGAACATTCCCTTCCTCAGCTCTGGGAGGAGGTAGGATGTCTTTCCCTGAGATAGGGATGACATGACCTACCTTGTCCATATCTGGAGTCCTGCTTAGAGAGAGTCTCCTGTATGTCTGTCCTCTGTCCTCTGTCCATAGAGAGGCTATGACCATGAGCTTGGTAGAATACTCACAATGTCCCAGAAAGAGATGAGGTTTTAGTTAAGAAATGAAGTTGGTCCCTGCTTGTAAGCTGGATGGAGGGCGGGATGGGACGGCTAGAGTACATAGCTCTTGAGTGCTTGTGGGAGTCGGGGCCATTTCCCTGGTGGGTCTTTTTTGCTAGGTGACCTTGGACCAGTCACTGGTTCTATCTGTGAAATGTGTCTGATAAAAGGGTGGGGAAGACCCCCACCTTGGCTTTACGCAGGCCTCCAAGACCCTTGCCCAGATAAGCAGCCAAGAGTGTGGCTGTATATGTGCATGTATGCTCCACCCTTGAACTCATTATAGGATCTGCCTGAGATCCTAGACCCAGTGGGGCCCTGTAGTGTTTTGTCTGTTTTCTTGTCTACCAGCATGTTGTGAGCTCTTTGGGATGTCCAGTGGAGGCCCCTGAGTGCAACTTGGATTTGCTCTCCCTGAGAGGGTAGAGAAGACTATAGGCGGGGGAAATTTTCCCTTACTCCTGCCTTTTGCTTCTGTTTTCTGGACACCAGGGCTGGGTAGAGTGGACCAGGGACATCTGAGCCATTTTTCTCCTTGTTCATTCAAGAGAAGGTAGACATCAGGACATCATGTGCCTGTCCAAGGCAGGTCTGGGGGCCTGGGGATCTAGGAATAGAGTTCCTGGGGATACCCACTTTCTCTCTATTGTAGCCCCTAACAGTGACTAGACAGGAAGGCATGGCCATCTGAAGGACACACTTGGTTCTGAGACACCTCTCCCTACCACTGTGCAACTAGATAAACAACTATTCCTTGATGAGCCTCAATGTCTTTATCTGTAAAGTGGGTCCATGGATCATATCGCCTCCCAGAGGATTATTAATGGCAGCAGAGTAACTCTAGCTAAGTCCTTGGCACAGAGGCCAGCACAGATTGCTTGAACACCCAAGACCCACCAGCTATTTGACTCAGCCCCCTCCTCAGCTAAGAACTGTACATACACCCATCTCATTTAACCCTCACCCCAGTGCCATAACTCAGGGAACCCTGTGATGTCCATGTGACCACAGGGAATCCAGAGACCCAGTGCTGTTGTACCTTGTGCTCAGGGTTGCTCAGTTGAGGTAGGATAAGCATAACCTGAGGTGGGAGAGTTTTCTGGAGACCCTGGGGTCTGGATGAGGAGTTGGCTTCTGCAGGTGGGCTGGTGAGTTTTGCAGAGCGCTGAAGAAGCTTCCAGAGCCATCTGGGTGGCCAGAAAGCCGTGCTTCTTGGCTAGGATCCTGCATCGAGTGTCTCTGCTATTCAAATGCATAATTATATTTCACATTACGGAGAAGCTGGAGACCAGGGGGCTGGGGAGTTTTGTGAAGCTTGTGTTCTGCCTGCAGACCTGCCTTCTTGGCCTGGTTCTTCAGTGTTAGGGTTGAGCTGGGGGTCAGCCTTATGATAAAATGGGATTTCCCTGAGGCCAGCTAGGCTGATCCGTCTGCTAGGCTGAAAGGTCCCGGCTCTGCAGGAGGCAGAGGCGGCTGGAGGCCCAGACAATAGGCTCCAGGAGACTGGGAGAGGAGAGTACCAGGGGTGCCTTCCAGACAAGAATGGGCAAGGGGAGGGGAGTCACATGGAATCAAATCTGCAGAGAGGCCAGAAGGAGGAGCATAGAAAAAGCTAGAGATGAAAGCTAAATACAACACAAGATGGGAAGAAGCGATATAGTGTTAAAGAGGGTGGGGTGTGCCTGTGACCCTGTGCTTGGTGTGTAAGGGGAATGAACGCGTGAGCTCAGAAGCGAGCCTGTGAGGATGTGTTGACTGATTCCACCCCGTATGTGCATATGTGACTATGACTGCACCTGTGCACCTTAGCCACCGCGCTCCTCATCAAATGATCTCGTGCAGGTGTCGCCTGAGCTTGCTATCCTGCTGTGTGCAGCCCGTCCAGATTCCCTTGCCTGCCTGTAGTCTGAGTATTATATGCTCACCATGCACCTGTGTGTGCGCGTGTCCCCAGGAAGATGTGTGTATGGGTGTGTGTGTGTGTGCCACGCGCGTGCGCGCGTATGTGTTCGCGCGCGCGCGTTCCAGTGCGCAAGTGGCTGGTGCGTGTGGGGGGCAGCTGGGGCCAAGAAGGGCCACCGGGCCAGGCCAGGGCGGTGGTGGGCGGGATCAGCGGCGCCGCGGCGCAGGGCGGGCGTGCTTTTGGCGGAGAGTTGGAGGAGTTACCGAGAAGGGCTACTGTGGCAGCGGGGCGCGGAGCTGGGTGCGCGCAGAGCTTCTGCCTCCCGCCGCCTCCTCGCCCTCCATTCCTCGTTCCCCGTCTTCCCCCGGCCACGCCGCGACTGCGCTGCCACCGCCTCCCTGGGAACCGTCGCCGGGGGAGGGTGCCCTGTACGATCGAAGCCCGCTGGGAGGTGCAGGACACCCACACCCGGCTCAGGGGAGCGCGCCCGGCCCTGCCCGGGATCAGATAACTGCGGCGGGGGAGGGGGTGGGTCGGTGCTTCTTGTCGCGGGACTGAGCGACAGAAGCCAGCAGCGAGCCCGGAGCGAGCGCCTAGTGGCTGGGGGCGCCGTCTGGGCGTGCGCCCCCGACCTATGGCTGGCTGGTGGTACCCAGCGCCCGGGAGCGACGCGCCCCTCGGCGTGGAGCGCTCCCAGGGGCTGCGCTGAGGCGGCGGCGGCAACGGTGGCAATGCAGCCAGCGCAGCGGCGGCCGGGACCGGGAACGGCCGCGCGGAGCTTGGAGGACGCGGGACGCGCCGCGCCCCGGCCAGTGACCGAGGTAAGAGCGCGGCCGCGGGCGCACGGCCCACCCGCTCGGCCCCAGTTCCCCGCAGACAGCTTCCCGCCCCGGGTGAGCGAGGGGTGGTGCAGCAACAGGGAAGGTGAGGCAGAAGAGCCCCCTCCGTTCCTTTTTCTCCTTTCCCGTGGTGAACCACCAAATGAAATGCTGACAGAGAGCTTTTCTTCCCCTGCCATGTTTCGGGCTACAGCCACCAGGGAACTTTGCTCCGGGCTAACGTCTTTCCCGGGGTGTATATGTGTGTTGCGGGGGCGGGAGGGGCGGCTCTCGGAAACTTTGAGGAGCTCTTGATCCCCCTCAGCCGGCTTGATTGAGGGGGCTTGTAAGGCAGCGGGCGGAGCCACTTTTGCGCGCGGCATCGGTCCTAGGCGTGACCTTACCCGAGAGAGAGACCTGTGATCAAGATGGGGTACAGAGTGAGTGCACAGGTTCGGCTAGCGACCTGAGAATGTTCCCTGCTAAGACCTGCGATCTTTGGAGACATTTCTTTCCCATCGCTTGTGCTGTAATGGAGTACAAATATTCTGGAGGTGGTTCTTAACCATCCATCTAGCCTGCAAGTCCAGGGCACCTTTTGCTTCTTAAATTTGGACTTGAGAAACCCCAAAAGGGGCTCGGGGCAAAGAGTCTCTCCTAGACGCATAAGTCTATTCTGGTGTCCTGTGGGGGAACTGCACCCTTTGGAAGAGGCAGCTGGGATGGTGAGCCTAGGAAGAGCTTTGGGGGAGAGCGGGAGAGCTGAGGCCCTTGACACTCGGCCCTGCCTTAATTTGTGCACATGTCCTGTGACTGACTACCTTAGAGCTCACAAGAAAGTGTCAGTTTGGTGAAGGCCTCCAGTTCTAGGAGGTTCTGCCGCCCTACTGCATAGACCTGGTGGGATTGGGGCTGCCCCTCTGGCCATCCCCAGAGTGTGATACTGTCTTTGGCCCTTTCTAGTTTCTTCCTTACTACCTGTACCCAAGCCTGAAGCTGGCAGTAACGATCTAGGGACTTTCTGGCCTTGGCATCCACCCCCTGAGCACCGGTTAGAGGCTTCAGCTCTCTGGATTGCCTAGGTGCCCACGTGCTCACCGAAATCAGCCGCTGCCTCCTCCAAGGTGGGAACCCACCAGGTCGTTAGGCTCCCAGCCTTTACTCCGAGAGATAAGCGAAAGCCTGCCCTGCCTGCTGTCCCACCTGACCAGACTCACTCCAGCTTGGCACAGCACCAGGTGGCTGATTGGGACCCCTTCACCAAAATCTGCCCATGAGCAGGAGAGGGCCAGGGAGGGGAGGCGGAGCTGAGTACCAGGATCCTCCTTGAATATTCCTTTCTCTGTATCCCTTCAGGGCCTGTAGGGGAACCCCAAAGAGACTTCTCAGCGAAATCATCAGTTGTGTTCAAGGGGTCCCTCCAATTGGTCAGGAGACACAAGGGTCTCTGTCGTGGCAGGTGACCCTGGATAGGCTGAGCCACTTGTGAGAATAAATACATGACTGTGGGCATATGGCCCACCAGACCAGCCTCAGCATAGTGGGAATGGGGAGAGGCTCAGACGTCCTTAGGGACAAGGTAGGGAGTGCTGGTGTTGCTGGACCATCTTCTCCATTGAGATACTGCTATATGCATACAGAGAGTACATGTATGCTATATGCATACAGAGAGTACCTTGTAAATTCAGTGTTCACATGGGACTGACATTTGTGTACTTCAAGCCCTAATTGTTCCCATCTGTCTTGGGTTGGGTGGGCACAATGGCATGATGGATTTGTCCTCTGTCACTGGACTCTCTAGGCAAGGTCCCTGTAGATGTGTGTCTAGTGGAGGGGTTTTAGGAGGCTGTGCTGTATTGGGAGAGGTATCTGCGGCAGGTGCTTCTAGAGCCATGCAACATGTTAGGTCAAAACAGAAGGCTTGCCTCATTTTCTCCAAATCAGAAGGCTTTTGTACGAAGACTCCTGTGTTTCTCTCTGCTCTGCCCTAGGCAGGACCGGGCAGTACTGAGTGGCCCTCTAGCAGTGAACTAACATGGCAGCAATAACAGTAACAACACCGGCCACGGTGGCACCTCTAGGCTCTGCGACACTCCGGCCAGTACAGTCCGCAGACAGTCTTCTCTGGCTCAGTCAGGCCTCTGGTGCCTGGGGCCATAGTTGGTATGACCAGTCATGGCACCCAAAGGCCTTGGCACAAAGCTATTGTGGAAGTGACTGCGTCATCAGTCTCAGCCATCTCAGTGGTCCTTGCCAGCCCCCCGGACAGGGTCTGCTAGTATCCTGTGAGCTTTGCTCAATAGTCGCTCCTCAGTTCCCTGATCCTAACTCCGGCTCTGGGCAAGACCCTTCCTGCAACAGATGCAGCTGGGCCTGGTGGCTGGGCCGTGTCCAGGGCTGTGCTGTGAGTGAAACATGGGCACCGTTACCCCTCCCCCGTGGACTGTCATTGGAGTCCTGCCAGGGACTGACACTGACGAGAGGCAGACAAGGGGGCATCCCATGGGCAGCAGGAGGGGGAAGCTAAGCCTACGTCTCAGGAGACTTGCCAGGGAGCAGAGGGTAAGGGGGCAGACAGCAGGGAAAAACAGTAGATAAAGCAAGAACGAAGGGAGCTGTCTGGGACTGGGTTCAGGCATGGCTGCTGATGCTTCAGAGGAAGTGTGGTGACAAAGGGGCTTTTCCAGAGGAACTGGCCCCAGGAAGGAGTTGAGGGCCCAGAGCTGGGCCAGCTAATTTAATTTGTTAATGGCCTGCTAGTGCAGAGGCTTGTATTCTCTCCATTATATAGATGGGAACCGAGGCCAGGAGATGTTGCAGCTTCTGTGGCAGCCTGTGTGCTTCTGACCCAGAGCCTGGGGCCCTCCCAGGGACAGGCTGCACCTTTCTGTTGCTCGCAGACACATTTACTGAGGGCAGTATCTACCCCCCAGGGAAGTTTCCACTAAGCCCTAGGGCCTGCCTGCCTCCCTATCTCCCGGGAAGTTACTTCTTTGGGACCCGATGAAGCCTGGCATGAGGTTAGTGTTCCATAAATGATCCTGGCAGCTTCAGTGGCAGCCGTCTTGTGATGTGGCCAGAGCTGTAGTGGATGTGAGCTCTGGAGTGTCCTGTATACAGAAACAGTAAGGGACCATTCCATCAGTCAGTTTCACTGTGTAGGGAAGATTTGGTTTGAGTTGCAAATGGGGAGTGTTCCAGAGGTTGGTGGAGCAAGAAACACACAGGTGCTTCTTCAGTTGCTGGGACTGAAGCCTGGAAGCCCTGGGATACCCAGGATGGAGAAAGGGAAGAGAGTCTTTAAACATGCCTATAGGGGTATTGTAGGTTTGGCAAAACTGGGAGTCTCCAGAGGGGACCCCATAATGGAGAACTGTGGACTTCTGGTGCCCAAGCCTTGGGGATCATAGTGCAGCCCAGTCTTCCTTTGGCTGCAAGGCAAACTGGTTAGGGAGAAGTGGCCTTCCGTGGGGGTGGCCTCAGATGCTGGCCTCCTCCTACTCTGGGCTGGTCCGTGTGCCCATTCTCACCCCACAGAGATGCCCTAAAGCTCACGTGTTCCTGCTTGACTGCTGAGGTGACAACAACAGAGGCAGTGTGAGGCCGTGGGGACCTCAGAGATCCTGGCCCTGCACCCTCGTTAGCCTTTGGGCCTGTAGTACCAAACACAGGGCTCAGTGGGCCTGGTCAGCAGGCACAGGGATGGGTGCCTTTCTCAGCTGCCCCAGGAGCAGCTTTGCCCTTGCTGGGTATCAGCTGCTTCTTGAGGGTGGGTGTGGCCTTGTGGGTCTGTCTTGGAAGCTCCCTGATGTCCCCTACAAGCTTTGGGCAGCTGAAGGGTCCCCTCTGTTCATCACCTGTGGCCCCGTCTCTTGGAAGACCTCGGACTTGGAGATGGCTAGAGGATAATTAAAGGTATGGAGTGGCAGGCCATTGTGGCTCAAGTACCTACTGTGTGCTTGACTGGCTCTGGGTGGCAGCACTTCGGTGGTTCCGATCTGTCCTCTCTCACCGTGTGCACTTGCTTCTGCTTCTTTCCCAGCCCTCCTTGCCATGATTTCAACATGGTAGGCCTGGGCTCCCTCAGGCCCTATGCCTGCGCTATTCCCTTGTCTGGACCACTCCCTCCCAGGTCTGCACATGACCCTTTCCTTTCCACACTCATGTGCTGCCCAATGCCACTTCTTTCCTGTAGCTCCTCCCCACAATTCCTCATGGCAGCAAAGCTATGCCCATTCCCCTCTGAACCACTGTTTTCTCACAGTAGAACCCAGTGCCCTCTGCCCCTAGTGTTTTCATTTTCTATTTTCTTCAATGTCTTGGGCTATAAGCCCACAGCTGTGCCCATCGGGCCAATGGCAATAGGCAGCGGACAGCAGGTGCTCAGAACATACAGTGGGTGGGTGTGCGGTCTCAGCTGTCTGCCGCCTGCCAGGCTGCGCTCATCTTGTCGTGGTGGCAACTGTGCTCATCTGCAGGTGAGGCTACAGAGTCTCCGGAGGTGCCAGTGTAGTTCCTGGGTTGAGCCTGAGCTGGGAGCCAGGGCCATGCTTTGAACCCTTGTCCTGACAGCCTGCGGCTGAGCAGGAAGAGTAGAGTCTGGACCAGTCTGGCTGGAGCTTTTCTGTTCACTCTGTCTCCTGTCCGAACCTGGCTGTCCCCAGCTCAGGATAGCCCCACCCCAGCTGCACGGGAGTAGTGAGTCTTTTTGTAAGTGTGAGCACACGGAGGCCAGCCGAGGTGACTTTTAGCTCCTCGCCATTCTCCTAGGCGGTGGGTTTTCCTACCTGCCTTTTTATTTAGCCTGGCCTTGAGAGGTGGCATGGGGGCATCCTGACTCTCGCTGGCCGCTGGAGTTTGGCCTGTGCTCCTTACTCTCCCATTCCAGTCCCTTGAACATGACCTCCATGTTTTGTACATGTTTTAGTTCTTCAGTCAACAACCTAGGCTTGTCCCCCATGGTGAAGAAAAACATGACATTTTCTTGTGGTCAGTGCGTGGCCTTCGTCTTCTTTCCTGGATATCTCCATGGCTTCTGGTGACTGGGTAGAAGGGTTTGGGGTCCTGTCTTCTGGGGCTCACCTGGAGACAAAGGAGGGACCAAGTCAAGGTTGAACTGGAGCCTTGGGCAATTCTCTTTTCTGGTGGGGGTGACATGACATCCCCATTGTGGGAGTGGGTCCCCTGAGGCCAGAGAAGGGTCTCATAGGCCTTTAGAAGTGAGTTTGGTATCTCTGTCCTCTGCTCTCTTTTTAGCTGTGTGGAGACTTGGTGATGGGGTGGGGGCGGGGTGAATGGAAGCTGGGGTGCTGGGCTATGTGGGCCAGTGAGTCTGAGAGGGCAGTAGAGAGGCCTAGAGAAGCCATGGGGCCCAGGCCAGAGGCATGCCCTCACCCCTGCCTACCTCCCGCTCCTTCCAGCTGCAGCTCAGGCCCCCCTAAGCTGGCTGCTCCAGCCCTGCAATTCTTCAGCACTTAAAGCAAAAATAAATCACTGCCAGCAGCTGGCGTTCTGGGTGGCAGCCGCCGCACCACCCCCCTGCCCCGACCTCTGCCTCTGGGCTTCTGGTTCCAGGCCAAGGCCAGCCTTCCACTCAGGCCTGTGAGAGGATGTGGAAGCCTGTGGGGGGGGGGGCGAGGTTTGGCCTGGCCTGGCGAGGTCACATGGATGGCAGAGGCATTGTTGGCCCCTGAGGCTCTAGAGTCTCCAGCGGGAGGGGGAGGTTCTGTTTCAACTTGGTAGAAATTGACCTGGGAGGGCTGGGGTAAGTCAGGGTGACCCGGTCACCTGGAGGTGACTCCTTCTTTGTACTACTGTCTGGCCCAGCTCTGGGCATTTCTTTTCCTTCTCTTCCATCCTTTCCCTTCTCCGAGAATCCTAGAGGTCTTGACTTGTCAAGTGCTATGACGCAGGCCCCGAGGATGTCAAATTTTAGCATCATTTATACTTTCAACAAATAGCTTTGGGTGCACGCACGCATGCACGTGCTATGCCCTGTGCTGAGAGGCTGGGGCCGTGGATACACACAAGCCCTCCCTTGTGGGGGGGCCCCATGGGGCTGATATCTCTCAGGGTTGGGGAAGATAAAATAGACAAGCAGAGAAGGAGTCATGGACTTGGTCATATTCCTTTGTTAATTATTACAGTCTTTAATTATGGGAGTGTTGCATGGTACAATTAAATAGTAAGAGTAGAAAATGAATCCCTTCTCGGTTCTGTGCCCCCCCCCCCCAGTGTTCCATGTTTTCTGGGCGACTGTCTTTCTCAGCGCTTTGTAAGTGTAGCTGTTCTCTCTGTTCCTCTCCCCTACCCCCACCCATGCATCCTTTGGTTCCCTGCTTCAGGATCCTGGCCATGTGGTACCCAGTGCCCACTGAGCCCAGGGCTCCATTCCTGTCTCCGAGATGAGGGCTGAGTCACCGAGTCTGCGGATCCCAGTCGTGGAGCCTTTGAACTTGCAGAGCCATTGAGTTCGCACATCATGGGTTCTTTGTGAAGTTTTACCAGTCTGAGGCAGGGAACCTGGAATTGCAGAATTGGAACAGCTTAACCCCAAGAGAGGTTCTAGATCCTTCCTGAGATCCCAGGGAGCTTAGACCCTGTCGATTCCCAGAATTCAGGTTCAAAGAGTGTAAGGGTACCTGGGGACTGTGTGTTTTAATCTCCTCCAATAGTTCAGCTCCCTTCCATTTAACCCCCTAGCTTCCATGTGGTCTAATCTGTCAGTGCTGTGGAACTTAGGGCTGGCTAACTCCCTCAGGACAGAGGAAGTCTTGCTTGGATCCGAAGGGGGAAAGTGCCCACCCCTTTTTCTTAAAGCGGTGAAGTCCCTGCTTCACTGTCTGCCTTTTTCTTGACCTTCTAGAGGAAGGGCCACTGGGTCCTTTATGGTCTTCAGACATGGTTAGTCCTCTGCCTGGGGGAGGGCTGCCGCTACTATCAACTCTGCCTCTGGGTTGCCCCTCACTTACTTGGCCCCCTGACATTCCTGAATCCTAGTTTGATGTGAAGGAAGACGCTGTTTAGATATTGTGTGATGCCCTGATTCCAGGGGAGGTGATAACGATCTTGAATGTTCTTATGTGCCAAGCCTCAGTATTCCCTCTTGTGAAATGGGCACCAATGCTTCCCTTTTCTCAAGACATCATCATTTCCTACCCTTTGTACTTGGCTCTGTGGTCAGGGCAGGGTAGGGCGGCTTCCTCTCCTCTGTCACCCCCTCCATTTTGCAGCCGGAGGTTTGGCCATGCCAACACCTCACCTGCTGGGTCTCAAGCTGTCGGCAACACCTGTTTGGTCAAAGCAGCCAGGACTCCCTGGACCCTAGGAAACCCGAGGACCACTGGGTGTGCCCCCAGGAGCCCTTGTGGTAGTCCTACAGTGGCCCAGGCCCCCAGCCCACATGACAGAACATACCCACCATCCCCTCTCTTTGCTTTACTGAACATGAGCTGGACTGGGCCTGGCCAGCTCTGCCGTAACCAGTTGGGGTCCTGAGCTTAACCTTGTAGCAAATGCTCAGACCCACACTACCAGGTTCTGTCCTCTCCTGACCCATTTGCCTCCTGCTGGCCTTCGGCCTAGCTGCAGCTGGGCCAAAACACCCTAAATAGGTAGAGGTTGATAGGGAATAGATTTAGGGGACAGGGGAGTGGCGGTGATCAGGAGTACTGGGAGCCTTTGCATGAACCTATGCCCCAGAGTCTGCCTCTACAAAATGGGAACCCTAGAGCAATGAAAGCAACCATGTCCACATACCTTCTCTTCTGTCTGGGTCAGGGGTGAGGCCCAGGGGAAGGTAGAAGTAAACAGTAGGCAGCACAAGCCCCGAAATGGTTCAATGGTTCTGGTGCTGCTGTATTAGATGTTGATATGGTATGGCCTGAGTGCTGGGCTTTAACCTGCATTGAATTTCAGAAGTGTCTTTCAGGTTTTGGAATATGTGTGATGTCTTGGGGAGGGGACCCAAGCTTGTACATGAAATCCACGTGTTTTTTTTTTCAACCATAACTTATATACAGAGTCTGAATATGAATAGATTATTTTTTAATAATTTTGTGCAAGCTACATTTTTATAATATGGATTTTTTGTTATTAGAATCTCTCTCTCTCTCTCTCTCTCTCTCTCTCTTCTTAGTTAGGGATGGAATCTAGGGTCTCATGCATGGTAGGTAGACAAGTCCTCTTGCCATTGATCTATGCCTCCAGCACCAGAAAAATAAAATCTTAAAACACAAAAAACCAGGTTAACAAGATGGATTAGCCCCAAAGGCACTTACCATGTAAGCCTCAACCCCCAGAACCCATTTAAAGATGGAAGAACAAAGTGGTGCCTGAAACTTGTCCTTTGTCCTCTACACGTGTGCCAGGGTACACACGTGCATGTGCACACCATAGCCGCCACCACCACCATTTATAAGGAAAGAAAAGATGTACTTAGGGGCAGTTATCCTTTGGAAACACGTGGCGTTAGGGTTCTGTTTTGGTTTTTGCCATTTCCCATGTGTGAGTCTTTGGCAGATGGCTCTGCCGCTCTGTCCAGTCTCCCTTTGGGAGAGCAGAGGCAGGAGTGGTCCTCTCTTTCTGGAGTGGTTTTGAGCAATCTGAATTCATACATAGCCTGGGCACATGGAAGGGTGGGCTCCTGTGTACAATTTTTTTTTTAATTTTTAATTTTATGTGCATTGGTGTTTTGTCTGAATATATGTCTGTGTGAGAGTGTCAGATCCTCTGAATCTGGAGCCACAGACAGCTGTAAGCTTCCATGTGGGTGCTGGGAATTGAACCTGGGTCTTTGCTTGGAATAGCAACCAGTGCTCCTAACTGCTGAGCCATCTCTCCAGCCCTGAAATATTACTTTCTGTGGCAAGATGGTTTTGAGATTTGCCTGGTATTTCAGGCAAGAGACTGAATTTATGCCTAGTTAACTTCTTCATTCTGATGTATTAACTTTCTAGATCTCCATCCAGCTCTGGCTGTCACTGTGCCTGGGCTCCCCTAAATGGCAGGTTCTGAGAATGACTCAGCTAGGTTGAAGGGAATAATTCTTTGTGATTTTGAGAGCCCATCTGGTGTCACACTAGTGACACCAGGGGCCACCTCAGCAGAGCTGTGTATGCCACAGCCACCTGATGCTTTATTTGGCAACACCACTTTTGAAAGCGAGGGCTTTCATTTCCCTTGGTTTAGACATCATCCAGGCTGGCATCTTCCTGTGGCTCATGCTGAGAGTTAGCTCTTTGGGGAGGGTGTTCTTGGATCTTTATCCTACCCCACTGGTTGGTCAATAAGTCAGATGGTTAGTTCCTGCCACCATGTCTCTCTTGTCCTTCTGGGTCATCCCAGCTGACTCAAGGGACAGGGAGCTGATACTCCTTTGAAGATTCCAAAACCAAGGTGCAGGGAGGCGGTGCAGTGACCAGCCTGCCTCCTCTGTTCTGTGTGCTCAGTGTCCAAGATTGATATTCATTGTCACTGGACTTGTGGCCCAAACATTTGCTTGCCTGCCACCAGGCATGTCCGGGGCGGAGGGGGGGGGGAAGATGTGCTGAATTGATGATGTCAGTATTCTTGGTCCTCCCAGGCTATTATCAGGATATTTGGGGGGACTTTAGCATGCACATGGTGCCAGTGTTTCTTGAGAAGTGGTATGACATCTCCCTGAGAGTTGGCATCTAAAGAGAACCATGAAATGACTGTTACCAGATCTGCTGGTGCTGGGCACTGTGGGCTCAATGCTTCCAGATGTTATCTCATTTAATTACGCATTAAGCTCAGTGTCCTAGACAGGCTAGAGATGAGGTTGGGGAGGCAGATGGTCAATCCAGATGTCAGTCAACATCCAAAAGCCATGAAGAGAGGTCTCCATGTCTGAAGAGAAGCCTGAAGAGAGCTGTGAGCTGTGGTGGGAGGTGCCTGGCCCAAGGTCTCCCAGGATATCCCACTTGGCTGGGAGTAGTAGGACTGGCCACGAGCACCATAAGCTGTACTGGCCCAGATTTAAGTGGGGGCTGTCCCCTTTCTGTGTGACTCCAAGCTAGCAGAGGCATCTCTCTAAGCCTCAATTCTGTACTCTGAAAAATAGGGCAAAATCTCCCTCTTACACTGATAGTTCCAGAGGAGTGCTTGGCCACACTTTAGAGCGGTTTTAAAATTCTAGAGGGTAGGGGACCATTTCATAGATAGAGAAACTGAGGCTTCAAAGAGAGGAGACACTGTCAGGGATCATACTCAGCCTGTGTGATCTGAGGCTTTTCATTCTCCTGTGGTTCCAACTTCTGAATGTGGGCTGGTCCAGTCAGCTTCGTCCTTGCTCTGGATCGGGTTGGAGGACAGACAAGTCATTTCTTGGGCCCCTTTGGGCTGGGATCCTAGGGCAGGGCCATGGTTGAGGTCAAGACTTTTCCAAGTTTCTCAGAGTACCTCTGATAACTACTTCCACAGGGCTGTCACTGACTTCTTCAAATGCTCCACATCCTGGGAGCCAATTGGCCTTAACAGCTGTGCTCCTAGACTCTGGCTATGGAAGACTTTTCAAGAATTTGTTTACAGATATATAATGCTCTGGAATGCCATGGGGTGAGACTCGTTGCTTGTGGGCAGGGTTTCTTCAACCTTTCCCACCTGTGGTCACTTTTACCCAAGACATTTTCATGTGACCCTGGGTATAGAGGTATATCAGATGGGCTAAGCATTTATTAGTAGTAAATCATGAAGAAATTTATTTTAAGCAACTCTTTCGAATATGTGTAGTTTCATCATTTAATAAAGATTAAAGCAAATTTGCATACTAATGAGATGGACATACTTGATTTTACATAAATAATTAAATTCTAGCTGAATGTTAGAGATTCTAGGTCATGGAATATCTACAACATTTTTCAGAGTTGATAGATATTTTGATTTTATAAATGTCAGTGGTGAAAATGCCTTCATGCATAAATACAGGGTACAAAATGGCACAAGTATATTTAGGGTCATTTCAGGAACGGTTGAAAACTCTGCTCTGCTCTCAAGCCAAGATTCATTTTAACTTAAAAAAATAAATTTTGATGTTTTAATTTAAAGCAGGGTCTCACTGTGCAGCTCTGGCCTAGAACTCCTAATAGACCAGGTTAGCCTTCAAATCACAGACATCCATCCGTTTCTGTCTCTTGAGTACAGGGATTAAAGGTATGCACTACCATGTCTGGTGACAGCAATATATATATATATATATATATATATATATATATATATATATATACTTATTTTTATTTCACATGTATAAGTGTTTTGCCTCCATGTTTCTCTATGTACCACATGTATATCTTGTATCCTTGGAAGTTAGAAGAGGGCATCAGATCCCTCGGAACTGAAGTTACAGACAGTTGTAAGCCATCATTTGAGGGCTGGGAGTTGAACCCAGGTTCTGTATAAAAGTAGCAAGTTCTCTTTAACTGCAGAGCCATCTCTATAGCCCTGCTTGGTGACAACATTCAAAATCAAACACAGTACAATTTGCATTAGTTACTTCTCTGTTGCTGTGATAGAATACCGTGCCTGATGGGGGCTGGACAGATGGCTCTGCAGTTAAGAGCACTGACTGATTTTCCAGAGGTCCTGAGTTCAATTCCCAGCAGCCACATGGTGGCTCACAACCATCTATAATGGGATCTGATGCCCTCTTCTGAAGGCAGCTACAGTGTACTCCTATACATAAAAATAAAGAATTAAAAAAAAAAAAGTACCGTGACTGAAAGCAGCTTAAGGAAGAACTTATTTTAGTTTCCGTTTGTAGAGGGCTAGAGTCCACAGTGGTGGGAAAGGCACAATGTAGCCATACAGCCGGAAGCTGTGTGAGAGAGAACCAGAAGTAGGGTGAAACTGTAAACCCCGCAAGCCCGCCCCAGCGGAATATGTTCTTCAGCAAGGCTCCACCTACTAAAAGCTCCATAACCTCCACAGACAGTGCCACCAACTGGGAGCCTCGTGGTCAAAGGTGAACCGATGGAGCCATTTCTCATTCAAACCACCATACATCAAAGATATGATAATTATATCCTGAGACATATAATAAAATATCTAAAGTCTTAGTTCTCTACTGCTGTGCGTGCATTTGAAGCGCTGAAGCTCAGAACATACATCCGAGGCAAGGCGTTTCGAGCAGTTTTTGTTGGTGCTGTGTGCCTTGGTGCCGAGGCAGGATAAGATGTTCAGACCCAAGGCTGCAGTGATTGTGCAATGGATCATGGGAGTGCACTGCGTGAATACCTACGATTCATGACACGCTGACTTTGAATTGAGTTTTAATCATCGCATGTTCAAAATACTAACTATTGCCATTTTTTGGGACCCTACATTGAATTACTATATGGGGTCACAATGTACAGTTTAAGAATCTGGTGGTTAGGAGACAACTGAGTTGTTGGTCATCCATCCATCCATCCATCCATCCATCCATCCATTCATCTATCCACTCACACACCCATCTATCCATCCATCCACCCATCTATACACCCCGACTCTTTACTCACATTTATATGTGCATACATGCGCAAACATACATCCATATATACACCTGACCCCCACCCATCCACCCATTCATCTATCTACTCCCACTCCTTACCCCCACATACATACATACATACATACACACATACAAACAAACTTACACATCTGACACCCATCCACCCATCCATCTACCCACCCCCACTCCTTACATACATACATTCATACATGCACATACATATATACACACACACATACACACCTGACTCCCATCCATCCACCCATCCATTTACTCCCACTCTTTAACTATATACATACATACATATATACATACCCAACCCCCATCCATCCATCCATCCATCCATCCATCCATCCATCCACCCGTTTGTCTGTCCATCCATCCATCCATCCATCCATCCATCCATGCACCCACAGATCCATCCATCCTTCCATTCAGCTTCCAGGTCCTATGGAGAAGCAGCCATTTCCACAGATTCCTGTGACCCAGTGAAAGCCTCCCAGAGGTTGGTACTGAACACAAAAGGCTCTCAGGTGAGCATCTTGGGTCCTGGCTTCACAAGGGCTGTGGAAGCATCTGTGTTCCTAAGGGGAGGGTCTAGCCTAGGAGGGCTCTTAGAGTACCGTTGAAAGACAAAGAGATTATTAGTTGACTGCTACCCAAGTCCCCTGGGACTTCAGGAGAACAAGAGCCAAAGGATGCAAAGCCCCTGTACACAATTGCAGTCTGCTGTGGAGCCACTGACAGCCACCAAACACTTCTGCACCTGCCAGGACGCATCCTGAACTCTCACTCCCCAACCCATTACTGAATCTGTCAATCATTTCTAATTTAGCCCCTGGTGCTTGTCCCCACCCTCTAGATCCTGGACCCAAGCCTTCCCAGTAAAGCTTTAGATTTTGTGGATGGTTTGATTTTCTGCGAATATCAAAAGAGAACTCACTGGCCTCTGCCACAGCCGCTCATTTGATCTTCTCAGCCCTTTCCTATAGGTGGATTCTCACTCTCTTGTCCATGGGTCCTCGCCTGCTCTGGCTATCTAAATCTATTGCTATATCCAGGGCTCTCTTTTGCCACTGGACTCTCTCTAGACTTCTTAGGAATGAGTCTTTCCAGGGGTGACCATTCACCTATCACCTAGGACACTGGGTGACCAACAGTCCTGTTCCACAGAACTTGTGTGTCAAGGGGAGAATGACCATGTGAGCAGAGACCATTAAATCAGGGAAATGAGCTGAAGAATGTCAGGGAGAAGAGGGTGCGGCAGGGCGATTGATGTTGCCGGTAAGGGAAAAGCAGGCTCAGAGCAGGAAGGCCATTCTCCGTTCGGTTACAGACTGGGTCATCATCCTTACATGTGTGCCAGCATGTGTGCACTGGGTAGTGCCAGCTCCACTGGCCTGGGCTCCACAGGGAAGGCTGGTCTGGCTGCTGTAATGGGATGCCAAGGAAATGACAGACAGACTGATGCCCCACAGGGCTTTTCTCTCTGGGCTCCACCTTCAGCTGCAGCTGTTTTGAGGGAGTACAGCTTAGCTGGTCCCTACCCTCTTTCAGCTTGTTAGGCGTGAGGACTGACAGAAGCCTCCTCCCCCAGGACACTGCAATAGCCTGGCTCTGGAGGGACTCCAAGCCACCTGTCTCTCATCAGCCTTGGGGTGCTGATGTGTGGGGTGGGAGGATGGTCACAGAGCCATGCCTTCCTCACAACCCAGTAGCCTCAAACAGGGGATGCTAGATCAGCAAGCTCAGAAGGTGGGGCCTTAGCTAGGCAGTGCAGATGGGGTGGGCTCCTTATGTGGCAGACACTATGCAGTGTGCACTGATGTAGATGAACCCAGATGGAGGGCCTGAGGACGGGGTGGGCTTTGGTAGGGTCAGTGCTGTGACCACACATCAGTGTATCTGAACTTAGTAGGCTGGGAGGGAGAGGACCTGTGTGCACAGATAGCTACAGGAGGAGAAGGCAGCGTGGACAGTGCTTATGAATGCAAGGCACAAGGGTCCCAGTGAAACACCACCCCCCTGACTCTTTGACCCGATGTAAGTTCTGCCTCACCAGGGTAGCACACTACTTGGACAGAACTGTTCCTCGGGGACCAGGCCTATAACCCCAAGTCCACAAGTCTCTGGTGTCTCTTGTGTCTTCTTTGTAAGTCTGTACCTCTTGTTCCCCATGTAGGTAGAGGTAGCATTCCAGCTACCTCTACCCCAGCCATATCCTGGTCTTCTGGGCTCAGAAACCTACAGAGTGGGAGCTTGAACTGTCTAAAACATCGGTTATTAACCTATGGATGGTGACCCCTTTGTGGGTCAGAGACCCTTTCACAAGAGGCCTAAGATTATAGAAAGTCTGAACTGGGTGGTGGTGCATACTGTTAATCCTAGCACTTGAGGCAGAGGCAGAGGCAGAGGCAGAGGCAGAGGCAGAGGCAGAGGCAGAGGCAGAGGCAGAGGCAGAGGCAGAGGCAGAGGCAGAGGCAGAGGCAGAGGCAGAGGCAGAGGCAGAGGCAGAGGCAGAGGCAGAGGCAGAGGCAGAGGCAGGCAGATCTCTGTGACTTTCAGGCTAGACTGATTTACAGAGCAAATTCTGGGACAGCCAAGGCCACACAGACAAACCCTGTCTTGAAAAACAAAACAAACAAACAAAAAAGAAGACACACAAACAAGACTATTGGGTAACAGATTTTACATTATGATTTTAAAAAGTGGCAAAATTACAGTTATAAAGTAGCAACAAAAATAATTTTATGGCTGGGGGTCATTACACCACAAGGAACTGTATATTAAAGGGTTGCAGCCTTAGGAAGGCTGAGAACCATGGTTCTAGAAGTTCATGTGTGCTGACATACTGCACCTCCATCACAACCCTGCAAGATGCTTGGGCTCTAGTCCTTTACCTATGAGGCCACGGGCTCACAGAGGCGTGAAGGACTCTCTGAGGCCTCTGGTATTCTCTTGAGCCAGGATTGAAGGGTCCAGCCCTCAGAGCCCAGATTCAGGGCTCACAAATCATTCCCATGGTTGGCTACACCCCAGGACTAGCCTTGCTTTTAACTCTGTCCATCCTTGGCATCTCCCTGAATATGACCTGTTTCATATACCCTCTCCTGGGACTCAGGCTCTTCGTGGATGGCACCTTGTTTTTCATGGGCCCTTTCCTACTCCCTTAACCTCAGTGGCTTCTCCTTTGGTCAAGTTCTTCCCTTTGTTCCCGTGTTCTTGTGATGGGCCCAGCACTGTCTGTTGGTCATTAATCCAGCTCAAGTACTATAGTGCCCTGTGGGGTGTGATGGGATCTGGTGGGCACAGACTGGGAGGAGCTCTACCTTGTCATTTCACAACTGACTTCTGGGGATTGCTCTGTTCAGGGCATTGGACCCAGATCCCTGACTCCTTCAGTTTACAGATGGGGCCACAGTGGCCAGGGTGTACAGGGGTTTACTTTCTGGGTCTGTCTCCACTCTCTTTGACTCTCAGAGATGTTTCACTGAAACCTATGATCCCTGCACTGCGGTTTCTCTAAGCTCAGAGCCATTGTCAGTGTAGGCATTGTTAGTGATTTGTGATGGCCATTGCTGTCCTGCTCACTGCGTTGGGATAGAGAAGGGGCAGAGGTCTAGGCTATGAGTCTATTCCAGATCTCCAGTATCTGCAGGCTGGTTCCCTGTAACCCAGTTTTTTTTGTATGTAAATGTCTATACAAGTTCAGTATCTCTCTCACACTGCTCCCTCCTTCCTTCCTTCCTTCCTTCCTTCCTTCCTTCCTTCCTTCCTTCCTTCCTTCCTTTTCTTCTTCTTCTTCTTCTTCTTCTTCTTCTTCTTCTTCTTCTTCTTCTTCTTCTTCTTCTTCTTCTTCTTCTTCTTCTTCTCCTCCTCCTCTTCCTCCTTCTCCTTCTCCTTCTCCTCCTCCTCCTTCTTCTTCCTCTCTCTCTCTCTCTCTCTCTCTCTCTCTCTCTCTCTCTCTCAGCCTTGGTTGTCCTGGAACTCATTCAGTAGACCAAGCTGACCTCACTCACAGAGATCCATCTGCCTCTGCCTCGGGAGTGCTAGGAAAATCATGTGCCTGGCTCACACTGCTCTTTTAAGGTTTCAATGTGTTTGGTATCTGGGGACAAGGCTCCGGATTACTGTTTTGCAAACCTTCAGAGAGGCCCTGGTGTGCCTGGTTGGTGACTAAGAAGTCCACAGAGGAGTCCACACCAGAAGCTTGGCTGGAAGCTAAGTGTGGGAAGAAGACAGTAGGCAGGCTGCGGGCATTGGTGGAGGGATGGCCCTGCAAGAGCAGGAGGCGTGTGCTACAGGAGCAGGCGTCGTCAAGGGGGAACTCTCAGAAAATGTCCATCTGTTTCTCCAGAAACTTTTTACACCCTGTTAGGCCTACAGCAAAGTATGTAGGCAGAAATGATGGCAGTTGGCATAAAGATGGTGATATTTCTCTTTGCCAGGCTCAACACTAACCTCCTTATGAACCTGGAGGTCCTCACTACAATCATGCCCAATTGTGGCTTGGGGAAACTGAGGCAGGAGAGGTATAGTGAGTGACCTTCCCAAGATCTTACTATGGCCAAGCAGCAGAGCATGGAGGAAAAGCTGTGAACTAGCTCAGAGAGGTAGAGAGCATTGGGGTTTGGTGTAGGTTGGAGAGTGGTTGGAACCTTTCCACAAGGTGGCAGAGTCATCTCCACAGTGTGCTCTGCCCTCCCTTGCTGTGTGGAACAGGAACAGCTAGGTTGTGGGCCTAAGTAGCCAGTCCCAGATGTCCACTGCTGTACCTGGGCCTCTTCCAGGTCTGGCTTGGAGCTACTCTTGAACCGTGGGCGGTAAACAGGAGCTGAGGGCATGCAGAGGTGCCCACTATAGTGATGGCATGCAGAGGTGCCCACTATAGTGATGGGGACTGCAAAACTCAGACTCCTTGTCTGTCAGAGTCCTGGGAGAAATCTTTAGCAGACAGGAAGACAGGCTGAGCGAGGGGTGACTGAGGACCTAAGATTACACAGCCAAGGAATTCCAGGGTTGATCTCTAAAATGTGCTGCCTGCTCCGCCTCCTGTTCTGTGAACAGTGTGCATGATGGTCAGTCCTCATGGCTACCTCAGCTCTAAAAGACAGAGTTGGTGCCTCACAGACAAGGTGATTGTGGCCCAGCGAGAGTGGCCTGGCATTCCCATGCATCTCCACAGAGGCCCTCAGGGTACTCTAGGGAGCATATGGGGGCCTCAGTCCACCCTCTAAACTAACGCTGCTGTGAAGGACCCATGCTAGCCTGGGTGAGGGAGGGGCTTCTCTTTTGAGAATGGTAACTGAAGTTGCTGCTCTGACTTGGGGGTCCTGCATACTTTTGTCCTGGGTCTGGTAGTCACAGCTAGCTAAGCTGGCCTCCAGGGCTGGTGGATGGGGTATACAGAGGCACAGGGGAGGGCACCCTCCCTGGGTGTGGCTTGGGCAGCAGTGGCGCTGACCACCTTGAACTATTCTCACATTCCTGGCACAGCTCCTTGGATGCTGCAATCAGGTGCTTTGGAGACTTTAGCCCTGGGGTCGCAGTTGGGCAGGGGCGGGGGGGGGTACCCAGAGCCTGAATGGGAAGCACACTGTTCATCAAAGTCACGTGTCTACTTCCTCTCCTACCTGTGTGACCTCATGCCAAATCTCTAGCTCTCAGAGCCTCAGTTTCCTGGTCTTTAAAGTGTCCTAATGGCACCAACCCCTCAGAACTGAGCTAGAGAGGCTAAAGGACGGGACCTTGATGACACTGGCTCTAAAGCCACATGCTCTGACACTTACAGGCTGTCTAGCTCTGAGTGAGTCCTTTGGCATCTCTAAATAGCAGTTTCCTCTTCTATCCTGGGAGGGTAGCTTCTGAATCCCCCTGCAGGCTGTGCTCTGCACGCAGGGTAGCAGACTGGGGGCATTTCAATTACTGTGCTGAAGATTGCAGCCACAAGCTCTTGAGCAGTGACTACCTCAGAAACCCCACTTCCAGACTGGAGAAGAGGCATTTCCCAGCTGTCACAAGCAGACTGGAGGTTACAGCTGCCACTGTCTGCTGGGAGTGGCTCCCCGGAGGTCTTGTCCTGAGCACTCTTATCTGATGGAACATAAACAGCACGCAAGGTTTTCAAGCAAGGCTCGGGAAGTGTCTGCCTCCCTGCCAGCCTCCTCGCCCAGCAGAGAGGCAGCTGAGGCTAGAAGCTGGGGGGCAGACAGGAGATGGAAGCTCTCGTGAATAAATCACCACATGATCTGGGCTAATGCACTGGCTGTGGACAGCATGTGCAATTAGTGCCTTAATTGTCAGAGCTGGTGACTTTTGTGCAGGCACGGCCCAGCATGCCTGTGTTTACAGAGTGCCAAGTGCCTTCTGGGGCTCAGTAACCCTGAGAGCATGCCCCCTCTCCTCCAGTAGCATTACCCTAGGACACTTGGCCCCCGTTGGCTGTCCCGGAGTGGACTTTCCAAGCCTCTGAAAGGACTCTATACATAGGGACTCAGCTAGGTCCACTTGGTCTGGGGCTGCTGGGATGAACCCCCACCCTCAATTCCCTTTTATTCACGAAGCCTCTTTTTGTGCTCAGTGCTTGGATTTTTTTCCCTTTTTTCTTTTGAACCAAAGCTGTCCCAGACTAGCCAGATACTGCCCGTTGCCAAGGTGACCACACCATCTCTCTCCCACCCTGCAGCATCGCTTGGGTTGGGTGTGTGCATCTGCCCTACTGCCTAGCCTTGAACAAGGTGTATGTGTTCACGACCGTGTGTACATACAAGAGCAGTTCCAGTGTTCGCTGCACCACCAGTGCAGATCTGCTCATGCGTGTGCACATGCAAAAGCAGACAGATTGCACACATGTTGACAGCTGCACACAGATATGTTGACTTCTGTATGAGGTAAGAGCTGTTGGCTGTGCCAAGTGTTTCCCAGGCTCCATCCTACAGTCTCTGTAGCACCACAGCTGCCTGCATGCACAGCTGTGGGGTGAGTGCACCAGCTTGTGGCAGCCCACAGTACTTGCTATTAGGCTAGATCATAGCCCTTGACACCTATGGTACCCTGGAAGTCCCCTTAGGGTCTCTGATGGGCCTAGTGTCTGGTGCCCCCTTGGGGTCACTGACTATGCTGCCACCCTGGCTCAAATTCTCTGTGTATGCTTCCCAGCCATCTTCTGAATAAGTTTCCTGCTTCCAAGCCCTTGGCCTGATCTTGGGGAATGTTCTAGAAGAGCATGCACCATGCCTCAGGCCATGTGACAGAGAAGATGCTACATAGATCAGTGGTAGTGTATGCTGTCTGCTGTGCACTCAAAGACGCCCTAGGCGCTGAGCACAGAGTAATGCCATTAATGCTCCAATTGCTGTGGTTGAGAGGCAGTATGCTTAGGTCCATTTTAAAGATGTGAACACTGGCTGGAGAGATGGCTCAGCCGCTAAAGAATACTGGCTGTTCTTCCAGAGGTCCTGAGTTCAATCCCCAGCAACTACATGGTGGCTCACAACCATCTGTGATGGGATCTGACACTTTCTTCTGGCATGCACCATATGTGCACAAAGAAGTCTCAGACATTTTTTTTAAAAAGATCTGAACCCCAAGACAAAGGTTCATCACATATTCTGTGCCTTTGAGGTGAAAGTGAGCGGCCTAGAGCAGGCTACATCCAGGAGCTGATGTAGAAAGGCTCCGCCGCCACCACTCCTCCAGCCTAGCATCTTCCCTGAAAGGTACAGCAGGCAGCAGGAGGGCAGGCAGGCAGGCAGGCAGGCAGGCAGGCAGGCAGGCAGGCAGGAGCAGCCTGATTCACTTGAAAGCCTCACCAGCTGCTCCAGAGGGTGTCCCATGGCTTCACCCAGACGCACAGCCCAGGTATGAACTGACCAGCCTGCTTAGAACCAGGCGCCTCTGAACGGAGATTTCCCTTTCCCACAAGTGACTGCCAAGGCTGTTGAGAGGCCCAGGCAGTAGGTGCAGAGCGAAGCTCTCCCTCCTCCTGAGCCAAGCAGGAGAGTTTCCCTGGGGCTTTCAGGACAGAGACCTGCTAGTGATGCCCGTGTTCCCTTCAGATTGACCAGTTTCTTGAAGTCTAAGCTTATGGGCTGGGGTAGCAAGAGGAAAAGAAACACCAGGGCCCGAGGCACCACTGCAGCCACTTGGCAGCTCCTGCCTCCACGTGGCATCAGTTAGCTCCCTAACTGAGAGGCGCACAGTCCGAGAAGGCTTCCTGTAGGAAGTGGTGCTAAGCCAAGCCGGTGGCACAGATCTCTGCCAGTGACTCTGGGTCTCTGTCCTTGCGGTTCTTGAGCCCCGATTCCCGACACCTGCTATGCCAAGGCTGGCTCTGGGCAAGGTGCTTGCCTCCTAAGCCTCAGGTTCTGGGAAAGGGTGGTGGCATGTGTCACACTCTGATACACTCTGAAAAGATGGCAGCGTGGCCAGTGGCCCTAAGGGGGCACCAGATCCTAGGCCCAGGAAGATCCTAGGAGGACCTCCAGGATGTCATAGGTGTCAAGGGCTGTGATCTGGCCTTATGGCAAGCACTGTAGGCTGCCTCAAGCTGTGTAGTCACCGCCCTGCTGTGCATGCAGGCAGCTGTGGTGCTGGAAGGGCTGCAGAAAGCTGAGTGTTGAGGTTGGTGACAAGTAGAGTCGGAACAGCTTGAGGGGACCCACTTTTCACCTTTGAAGGGTGGGGTTCCCAGATCTCATCTTTAATGGCAGTCATCTAGAGCAGTACCATCGTGGCACCAGACAAAGTAACGCTGAGGGGACAGGTGCTCGTGACACCCCTTCCTTACCTTCTGCAGATCTCCCCACTTTCATGCTCTTTCCTGGGCTCCCCAGCCTGGGAAGGACTTCGGGGGTGGAGATGAGCAAGCTAAACTTGTGGATTCGATCTGGGAGACTGAGGGTGGATCATGTGTCCAAAGGCAGGGCACCAAGTTGCCCTCCCAATGGGCCCCTAACTTCCTGCCTCACCTTGTCCCCTTCTCATACTGTGCACTGTGCAGCCCATCCTGGTCTCAGAGCCTTTGCTTTAGCATCTGCCTGGATGGAACCTTACTTCTTGTCTCTTAATTCTGGCTCTCCGCACCATGTGTGGCCATATAGCTCCTTCTGCGCCATGCCTTCTGCACTGGTGGCCTTATTCTGAAATCAAATCTCTCTCTCTCTCTCTCTCTCTCTCTCTCTCTCTCTCTCTCTCTCTCTCTCTCTCTCCCTCCCTCCCTCCCTCTCTTCCTCCCTCCCTGCCCCTCCCTCCTTATCCCTCCCTCCCTGTTCCTCCCTCTCTCTCAGAAGCATCACGAGGACAGAGTCTTTCACTATTCATGACACACTATGCATAGGTCCAGTGCTTGTTTTCAGGGTCAACAGGGGAAGGGATGAGCCAACAGGGGACAGATGTGGGTCCTAGGCTGTCCTGTGGGCTCACAGATGGGCTTTGGTCCCTACCCTTGCCTCTAGCAGTGTGCTGAACTGTTCTCGGGCTGGGTGCATTTGCTGTGCACTTATTCAGCAGGATACTTTTGTTACAAAGGCCGCTGGGAGCTCTGAGCTCCTTACTGAGATGGTATCGACTGGTGTGGATAGGATCCTGCTGTTGCCTGGTGCTGCATCAGCCCAGCAGTGCTGGGGCAGGGGAGGAGCTCTGGGAAGGGCTACTCAGTCCTCCACAGCCAGAGCCACATACTTTACTGTCCTTTGGACCCAGGGCTTGGAAGCAGAGCAGTCAAGATAGATCCTGACAGGAAGTGGTTAGGTGAATTAGTTACTTTTCTTGATGCTATGACAAATGCCCCTTAAAGGCGACTTCAAGGGGGGAAAGAACTCATTCTGGCTCACATTTGGAATGTCTGCATCACGGTGGAGATTGTGGCGGGTGAGACTAGCAGTCACATGGGGTCTTCAGTCAGGAAGCACAGAAAGGATGCAGGTCCTCAGCTCTTTCCCCTTTCACTTAACCCAGGCACTCCAGGCAGTGGGCTGCGCTGCCTGTGTTCAGCACGGGTCTTCCTTCTTCATTTAAACGTTTCTAGAAACATCCTCATAGACACACCCAGAGGTGTGTTTCTATGGTGATTCTAAAACCAGCAACGTTGACAAGATTAACCACCACACCAGGTCGCCTTTTTGTGTGTGTGGAAGGATTAAAGTGGGGAGAAACTTTGGTGTCGGCAGGCATGCTTAAATCGAAAGTTCTCGTTTCTCTTGGCTTCTTGGAAGGCCAGCTAGCGGTATGGAAGAAGAGTCCTAGCAATTCTAGACACGGGTGAGGGTGTTCTAGGGACTAGGCAGATGTGTCTGATGTGTCTCCATTCGATTGGAGAGCTGAAGACGAGAGTACCTGTGAAAATGGACAGCCAGACAGGTGGACAGCCAGACATGTGGACAGCCAGACAGGTGGACAGCCAGACAGATTCTCCAAGGCTGGACAGAGGTCATGGAAAGAATGGCATGAAAAGAATCCTGCTGCTCTTAAATGCAACATCCAAGGGCATTATTGCCACAGGACAGAACCAACCTTCCCAACAGGCCTTATGCTGGAGCTCTTTGGGGGAGTCAGGCTCAGGCCTCATCCTCAGGGTAGCCTCAGAAAGCTAGGCTGGCCTGGTCCTAGTGACAGAGGGGAGTCCAGGAGATGGGGGATTGAAGGTGGGTACTGAAGGACCTGTAGGCATTAGAGAGAGACTAGAGAAGGTAGGGAACCTAGTACCCAGTCAGGGAAGAGTAGGAAGCAGCTGTTCCAAGAGTCACTCAAGCTGAGATTAACTGCTTTGGTACATGGAGAACGGGAAGCCAGGAAGCTCGGTGTCACTGAGCAAGACGGGCCCTCCCAGAGCCACTGCCTTCTCATCCTGTCAGCCTTTGTGATCTCGCCTTCTTTTCCATCTCTCCAGCACGTTCAGCTTTAGCATACTATCCTTCAGATTCCCCAGGACACTCCACGACACCACCCAGCCCCAGGGCCTCTGCTGGCACGTCCAGTTCTGGGTGTCTCTGTGTCTCATTTTTTTCTGTCAACACTGCTTGGCCATCCACCAGGGACTTTCTAGTATACCTAGCAGAAGCCAAGCCCAGGTGTCTTAGTTAGGGTTTTACTGCTGTGAACAGACACCATGACCAAGGCAAG
This sequence comes from Mus minutoides, assembly GCA_902729485.2. Classification (NCBI taxonomy): domain Eukaryota; kingdom Metazoa; phylum Chordata; class Mammalia; order Rodentia; family Muridae; genus Mus; species Mus minutoides. The sequence continues at coordinate 316,204 of LR750644.1, forward strand.
GCTTATAAAAACAACATTTAATTGGGGCTGGCTTACAGGTTTAGAGGTTCAGTCCAATATTATCAAGGTGGGAGCATGGCAGCATCCAGGCAGGCAGGCATGGTGCAGGAGGAGCTGAGAGTTCTACGTCTTCATCCAAAGGCTGCTAGTGGAAGACTGACTTCCAGGCAACTGGGGTGAGAAACTTAAGCCCACACCTACACACAGTGACATACCTACTCCAACCAGGTCACACCTATTCCAACAAGGCCACACCTCCAAATGGTGCCACTCCCTAGTCCAAGAATATACAAACCATCACACCAGGGTACAAGGCCTGAGAGACGTGCAGGGTGCTTTGGAATGGAAACCTTGGAGGACTAAGAGGAGGAGGCGTCTCTGAGCTTGAAGGATTCACTGAGCTCTGACCAGCAAAGACGGGCATTGCACTGGGAAGAGCCTCTTGGAGACTGTATCATGTGACCATGAGACCCTGCAAGTCCTGTAAGCCTCACTGGTATCTGGGTCCTAATTCTGTGCACTTTATTGAATGCAGGAACCCTTTCTTTACAAAGAATATTTAGTATTTGTTTTTTTTAAATTTGTACATATTTATGATATATTTTCATTTTATTCACTCACCACCACTACCTCCCTCTCAAGTTCTTGTCTTCTAATTGTTTATTATTATTATTATTATTATTTATTATTACTATTATTAATCATCCCCAGTCCAGTTAGTTGCTTATATGCACACTGGAGATAGAAAACCTACCAGCACACATATCTTCAAAAAGTGATGCTCCCTCCCTCCCTCAGCAGCTGTATGGGACAGCCGGGCTGTGTTTCAAAGACATTTTACGGCTTTCCTCTCCATCCTTTGCCTCTTACATGTTGTCTGCCTCCTTTTGGGCAAAGTTTCATGACCTTGGATGGGGAAGTTCATACAGACATCCCGTATGTAGCTGAGCACTCATGGCTTCTTATTGTCTTAGGTACTTTTTTCTGCTGCTGGGAAGAGATACTGTGACCAAAGCAAATTAGAGAAGAAAGACTTTATTGGTCTTACACTTTCAGAGGGTGAATCTATAACCATCAAGGCAGGGAGTATGGCAGCAGACCGGCAGGCATGACACTGGAGCAGTAGATGAGCGCTTATATCTTGAGATAAAACGAGGAGGCAGAGAGAGAGGGGAGGAGGGGTGGGGAGAAGAAGAGGGAGAGGGAGGGGGAGGGGGAGAGAGGAGGTAGGGGAGAGGGAGAGGAAAGCCAGCCAGCAGGAATCATTTAAAACCTCAAAGCCTGTACCCAGTGACACACCTCTTCCAACAAGGCCACACCTCCTAATCCTTCCCAAAGAGTTCTACCAATTGAGACCAAGTATTCAAACATAAGCCTATAAAAGTCATTCTAATTCAAACCATAACATTCTCCTTGGCCTCCATAGGCTTTTGACTATATCATAATGCAACATGCGTTTAGTCCAACTTCAAAGGTCCCCATAGTCTTTCACAGTCTCAAGACAGTGTAAAAGCACAAGTCCAAAGTCTCTTCTGAGACTTAAGGTAATCTCCTAATTGTAATCCCTGTAAAATAAAAAAGCAAATTACATATTTGCAGCATACAATAGCACAGAATATACATTAACATTCTGAAGGGGAGGGAGAGAGGCATAGTGAGGAAATACCGGACTGTTTAATAACTCCTACCTTCTGGGAGCAGAATTGTCCACTTATACAGGGTACCTCTGCTTAAACTCTTTTAAAAGATATTATCTACTTTAATTAGCTTACAAACCCACGGGTTTCTATAAGGCTGCTTCCTTAGCTTTGACTAACTCAGGCCCTATGCCCAGTCTGCCAACCCCACTTAACCTGGAGGATTGACCCCTCTGTGATTTCTTGTCACCTATGTTTATCCCCTTCAGGTGTGTTGGAGGGGCAGAGGACTCACGTGTTGACCTACTAAGAGCCCATTGAAGCCTCAGTAGGCAGGCACTATTAGGGTTTTTCACTTGAGTTGTGAGATCATGTTTCCAGATAGCTTTCTGCTTTCTTCAGTCCCTTATCCCCCACACCCATATCTGAATCTCTCTACCCCCAGGATCCTCGCTCTGTTCTGTCCTTTCACTGTGTTTTACTATCTTTGCTCCCTCAATGTGCTACTCTCCTGTCCCAGGCTTGATTCTGGTTTGTTGTTGTTGTTGTTTGTTTGTTTTTGTTGTTTTTTTTGCTTTTAAGGTTTGTTTGTTTGTTTGTTTTTTGTTTACCTTCACATTAACATCAAGTGAAACATACAGAACAAATCAATTTGAAACCAGAGCCAACATTCTTGAGAGAACATGTGGTGTTTATCTCTCTCGGTCTGATGAACTCACTAGTATAAATTTTCAATTACCATTCATTTCTCTTTCATTATTTCATTATTTCTCTTTATTCTTGAGAATTTCATACATGTATACAATGAAACATGATCATATCCACCTCTATACTCCTCCAACGCCCTCTCTATCTCAGCAACCCCCTCTTTCGACTTCATGCCTTTTTTTGATATATAATTTACGCAGTCCGTTTTGTGCTGCTCCTATGTGCATGGGTGTAGGGAGTTTGGGAGGCCAGCCAGTAGCCACATCCTCAGAGAGGAGTGGTTCTTTCTCCTTCAGCTGTTCTCCACTGCCAATAGCCCCTCAGTCTAGGATGGGGCCTGGAGGTCATTTCCTCCATCGGTGCCAGAGTTTTGGCTTGATTATATGTGGGTAACCACAGTCTCTGTGAATTCACATGGCATGTTCCCTGAAGCTTGCTGTATGGGGATGATATAGGTGTTCTGTTTAGGGCTGAACACTCTGTATTTTATTCTTGCTACTGTGACCGGCACTCATCTCTGCAGTGACTGTTGCTCACTGCATACTGAAGCATCTCTGACCAAGACTGAGAGCAGCCCTGGTCTAAGGGTAGAAACATAAATAGAAATTTGACAGCATGGCCGTTTAGCAGAATAACAATATCAGGTTCTCCCCTAGGGTCTGTGACGTCCTGAGCTATGGACTTTTGATCAGGGTCTCAGTTCCAGGCATGAAGTCCCCTCTTGTGAAGCAAGCCACAGATTCCATCAGAAAGTTGTTACTTACTCTATGACAGCAGTGCCATCCACACACCTGTAGGCACATCTTGCTGGGAAGGTTGGTATTACATCAAACAGGGTCCAGTGCTGGGTAAGACCATTGATAGCTTTTCCCCTCCCATAGCTGCTCAACACCTTATAGCCCCACAAAAGCTGGCCAGCAGGGAGGAATTTTCCCGGTCAGTTTAAAATTGGTTTCTGTTGGTGTCCTTTTTTGGGCTGTCTTATTGGGTTCTATTATCTACCCCCCCCCAACACTAGGTAGGAGAGAAAGAAGGTTAGAGAGGAAAGGGAGGCATAGACATCTTTAAACTACTTCCTGCTGGTTTGGGGCATTGGGTTACATGGGGGCAAGTCCAGTCTCTGTCATCAGGATATCCCCAACCAACACTACTGCAGAAAAACAAACCAGCAATAGCCAAAGTAGCTCAGGGACCAGCAGCAGCAGCAGCAAGGGCAGCAGCAGCAGCAGGGGCAGCAGCAGCAGCCGGTATAGGCCCTCTGGGGGTTCTTACATTTATACCCTCTCAAGAGTCCCCAGAATTTCAAAGATAAAGTATCTGCAGCTGGCGAAACTCATGCCCCTCCTAGAGCATGAGACAGTCACAGTTGGTGGCTGTGGACAACCTGAAGCAGCTTCATATTCCACACCTGGGACTAAAACAAAAACACATTCCCATAACATAACTGGGCTTTTAAAGAAACCGAACCTCTCACTACAGGTTTCTTTATGTCCTGCAGCCAAAGGGTGTGGTTTCTTCAGCAACAGGGTCTTACAGTGTAGCTGTGGAGGTAACCAGGAGCCGCGGCAATAGCATGTGGGTTTGTTTGTTTTGAGATAGGATCGCACTATGTGGCTCTTGGCTAGCCTGGAACTCACTGTGTAGACTGGGCCGGCCTCAAAGTCACAGAGATCTGCCTGCCTTTGCTGAGATTAAAGGTGTGGTGGACCATGGTCCCCAGCTACCCCGTGTTGTTTTGAAGACCCATGGGGCCTCCCTGACCAATGATGACTCCTAGGGAGGTATCCTATGCCTTGCACATTTCCACCCATAAAAGGTAATTCCATTTGAAATTTTTTTTAAAAGTTGTTTTGAAGTTAGGTTACTAACTAGTAGGTTTTCATGAGGCTATTTCATACATCCTTAGTTAGGGTTAGCCCTCCCTCTCCTCTGTCTTCCACCCCCATCCTGACTTAACCCTTCAATCCCCAGCAATACCCTCTTTCATTTCATGTGTGTTCTACTGCCCCTCTGGTTATATTGGTTTTCAGTTGGGTTGTGAGATGGTAGCTTCTGTGTGGTTGGGCATGCATCTTCCTCTCCGCCCTTTTCTCCATTCCCCCATGCCCCTCCCCCTTAACCCTTTCAGTCTCTAGCCTCCGCCTCTTCACTTAGTCCTCCTATAACCTCCTGCCCCCTTCTTTAATGTGCTCCCCCCAAGGGATTCTTTCCAGTTCCAAGATTCCACTCGTGTTTCACATTAAACACAGAACAGAAAGATTTAAGTTCCGAATATGAGAGAAGTTACCTCATCCAGTATAATTTCTCAGTCTCATCCACTTAACCTGAAAATATCATGGTTTCATCTTTCTTGACAACTAAGCAATATTCCATTGTGTACACGGAACATGCTTTTCTTATTCACCTACCTGTCGATGGACAGGATTCTGTTTCCTGGCTATGGTGAACAGAGCAGCATTTGGTCCTGCAAGTATCTCTGTGGTAGGATAGAGTGGCCTTTGGGTGTGTGCCTAGGAAGGCAGAGCTGGGTCATAGGACAGTTCTATTTCCTCTTTTCCTGAGATACCTCCAGAACGACTCCCTAAGCGTTTGCACTGGCTTCCTCCAGGCAGGTAGTGAAAACAGACATGAAAAGGTTCTCCCTTCATCACATCCATGACAGGTTTGTTGTTTTATATTCCTGATGATGGCCGTTCTGGCTGCTGTGAGATGGAATCTTAAAGGGCTTTTAATTTGCACCTCCCCCCCTTGCTGGCTAGCGAAGTTGAGTGCATTTCTTATTCTTTTGAAAAATATATTTTGTTTAGTTCGTTGGCCCTTTGAGGGTGGAGGTGGGTTGTTGTTTTAAGAAAGAGTCTCTCTATGCCGTCCTGGCTGTCCTGGAACTACTAGTAGACCAGACTGACCTCAAAGAGGCAGGCAAGTCTCTGAGTGTGAGGCCAGCCTGTTCTACATTGGGAGTTCTAGGCTCGCCAGGGATGCCTAGACAGACCCTGTCTCAAAAACAAAACAAAATCAAATGTATAGCTGGAGAACATTTTCTTCCATCCTGTGGCTTGCCTCTCTGCTTGGCTGACAGTTTCTTTCTTGCTACAGAAGCTTTTTAGCTTCAAGAGATCCAATTTGCTGATTGCTGATCTCCATGTCTGCAGAAAGTCCTCACCTGTAGGTAAAGAGCACTCCTGATGTTGCCTCTGGCAGTTTCAGCCTTACCTTGAGGGCGCTCATCCATTTGAAGTTGAGTTTTTGTTCAGCGTAGAAGATGAGGATCAAGCTCAGGTTTTACGAGTTCAAGAGGCAGAGGCAGGCGGATTTCTGAGTTTGAGGTCAGCCTGGTCTACGAAGTGAGTTCCATCCAGGACAGCCAGGGCTGCACAGAGAAACCCTGTCTCAAAAAAAAAACCAAAAAAAAAAAAAAAAAAGAAATCCAGCTGTTCCAGCACAGTTTGTTGATGATGTCTTTTCTCCAATGTGCATTTTTTTTTTTTTTTTGTATCTTTGTCAAAAACGAGGTGGTGGTCATGTGCACTTATATCTGGGTCCTTAATTCTAATGCACTGGTCTCTGTGTTTCTGTGCCGGTGCCACGACGCTTTTATTACTATGGCTCTGTAGTGTAATTTGGTCCGATACTGTGACACCTCCTATGGCTGTCTTTGCTTTTCTTTGACCATCCTGGGGTTTTTGTGCTGCTGTGCATACTTTCGAATCGTGGGGTTTTTTTTCTCTTTTTTTTATGTCTGTAAAAAATGGTGTAGAAATTTCTATTTGGATCACACTGAATCTGTAGGTTGCTTTTGGTGGGGAGGTCATTTTCACAGTATGTCTTTCAACCCATAAGCATGGAAGGTCTGTCTTCTCATGTCTTTCTGAATTTATTCCTTCAGTATTTTCATCGTATCGTTCTCTCCTGTCCATTGGTATGCAGGATCTTCTCGTGCCGATTTTGTACCCTGCTCCTTTGCTGAACACATTTATTAGTGCTCTGAGTTTTTTTTTCATGGACCCTATAGGGTCTCTTGTGTATATAACACATCTGTGGATGGGGATGCTTGCACTTCTTTTCTGTTTATGCCTTTTACATCCTCCTCTTGTTGCTCTAGCTGAGACTTCAAGCACTACACTGCACAACAGTGGCCATCTTGTCTTGCTCCTGATCTCAGTCAGGATGCTTCACATCTTTCCCTGCTTAGTGTGACACTGGCATACATTTATCATGTGTCCTTTATTATATTAAGGTGTGCTGCTCCCACCTCCAGCCTCTCCGTGGCTTTTATCATGGAGGGATGTTGGATTTTGACAAAGTTCTTTTTTTTTTTAATGTCTATTGAGATGATCCTGTGATTTCTGTTATTTGATCCATTTAGGTGACAAATCACATTTATTGATTTTTTTCTCCACACCCCCCCCCCCCCTTTTTTTTTTTTTTTTTTTTTTTTTTTTTTTTTTTTTTTTTTTTTTTTTGTTTTTTTTTTTTTTTTTTTTTTTTTTTTTTTTTTTTTTTTTAAATTTTTTTTTTTTTTTTTTTTTTTCCCCCCCCCCCCCCCCCGTTTTTTTTTTTTTTTTTTTGTATGTTGAACTATTCCTGCATTCCTGGGATAAACCCAACAAGGCCATGGTACTGTTTTAAAGATTAAAAACAATTATTCAATTATTTTATGTATATGGATGTTTTGCCTGGATGTGTATTAGTGTACCACAGAGTCCTAAAGAGGGCACTGGATCTCCTGTGGGTATTCCTGTGGGGTAGATCCCATGGGATCTCCATGTGGATACTGGGAATTAAACCCCAGTCCTCTGGAAAAGCAGCCAGTGTTCTTAGCTGGGGAGCCATCTCTGCAACCCCATGAACGATTATTTTTTATGTGATTTTGAATTCAGGATTTTTGCATCTATGTTCACCAGGGAGATTTTTCTGTAATTTTCATTTTGTCTTTATCTGGTTTTGGCATCAGAGTAATACTGGCTTCATAAAAAGAGTGTGTAAGCTTTCTCTCCTTCTCTATTTCACGAACCCTTGGAGCAGTATTGCTATTAGGTCTTATTTGGAGTTCTGGTTTTGCTGTGACTCCATCTGTCTCTGGGCTTCTTTTAGTTGGAAGACTTTTTATTCTGCCTTAATCACGTTGCTGGTTATAGATCCATTTAGATTATTTACTTCATCTTGGTTTAATTTTGGTATGTCAGATGCATCTAGAAACGAATCCATTTCTAAAAGTTTTCCAATTCAGCGGAATATATATTTTTTTAAGTACATCTTCACAATTCTCTTAATTTCATTGACGATTATTGTAATCTTTAATGTTATTAATTTGGTTTTTTTTTTTTACTCCTCTTGGTTAATTTGGCTAAAGATGTGTCAGTTTGTTTATTTTCTCAAAGAACCAGCTGTTGTTTCATCTACTCTTTTTAAAATGTGTCCTTATTATTTATTTATTTATAAGTCTGTGTGTATGTCTGTGCACATCTGTGTGGGTACCCATGGAGGCCAATAAAGGGGCTCAGATCTTCTTGAGGTGGAAGTACATAAAATCAACTGTCCCATGTGGGTGCTGGGATTTGTACTGCATCTTCTGAAGGTCCCAAACCACAAATTGTTTTCTTTAGTCTTCGATTTGCTAATTCTTTGTTTTGTTTTTGTTTCTAATTTATGAATTTCTGTTCTGACTTTGTTAATTTCTTCTCATCTAGTGTTTGGGGTTTGGTTTACTCTTGCTTTTCCAAGGCCTTAAGATAGAATATTAATGTATTTGAGATCTTTCCAATTTTTGATGTAGTCACACATTGCTAACTAAAAACCCTCCTCCTAAGACTGGCTTCCTAAGAATGTCCTGGAGATTTTGATACTCTGTGTTTTCATTTTCATTCTATTCTAGGAATCTATGGTTTTCTTCTCCATTTCTGTAGTGACCTGTACATCATTCACTGGTGTGCTATTCCGCTTCCACAAGTTCATGTGCTTTCTGGGGTCACCATGGCCGGTGATACCTAGCTTTAACCCATTGTGGTCAGATTTAGGATACGGATGTCATTTCAGTCTTCCTGGATTGGGGACTCGAGTTGTGTTCTAATTTGTGGTCAGTTTCAGAGAAGACCCTATGGGCTATTGAGAAGGATGTATACTTTTAATTGCTTGGGTGGAGTGGTATGTCCATATCTGTTAGGTCCGTTTGTGGTGTCATTTAGTGTCAGTGTTCCTCCGCTTAGTTTTTGCTGGATGACCTGCTAGCTGATGAAAGTGGGGTATTAAAGTCACCCACAGCCACAGTGTTGGGGTTAGTTTATGGCTTTGTGTTTGTTTTATGAAATGGGGTGCACCTGTATTTGGTGTGTGTGTGTGTGTGTGTGTGTGTGTGTGTGCAACTGAAATGTCTTTTTAATGGATAGTTCTCCAGTGAGTGTGAAGTGTTCCTCTTTATCTCCTCCGACTATGTTGGTTTGAAATCTATTTGTCGGATATTAGGATGGTCCTGCTTTCTAGTTCTATTTGTTTGAAATTCCTCTTTCTTTCTTTCTTTCTTTCTTTCTTTCTTTCTTTCTTTCTTTCTTTCTTTCATATTTATTTATTATATGTGAGTACACTGTTGCAATCCTCAAACACCAGAAGAGGGCATCAGATCTCATTACAGATGGTTGTGAACCACCATGTGGTTGCTGGGATTTGAACTCAGGACCTTCGGGAGAGCAGTCATGCTCTTAACTGCTGAGCCATCTCTCCAGCCTTGGAATTCCTTTTTCCCCACCCTTTTATCCTGAGGCTCTATCTTTGGTGGTGAGATATGTTTCTTGGAGGCAGAAAAGAGATGAGTCACATTTTCTGATTCAATCTGCTAGTCTGTGTCTTTTTCAGGGAGGTGTCTTTTTATTTAAGATTTTATTTATTTTTATGTATATGAGTACACTGTCACTGTCTTCGGACACAGCAGAAGAGGACATTGGACCCCATTACAGATGGTTGTGAGTCACCATGTGGTTGCTGGGAACTGAACTGGACCTCTGGAAGAACAGTCGGTGCTGAGCCACCTCTCCAGCTCCAAGGGACGGTGTTTTGAGAAAGGATTCTCTGTACACAGCCTTGGCTGTCCTGGAACTCACTCTGTGGACTAGATTGGCCTCAAACTGGCCTTTGCCTCCTGAGTGATGGAGTTAAAGGCGTCCTCCACCACCGCCTGTGTCTTTTTATTGGGGAATTGAGTCCATCACTACTGAGAGTTATTATGGAAAGGACTAATTCCTGTCCTTTGTGGTGTTTTCTGAGATCTTTGATCACATGCCCTAGCTCTGTTTATTTATTCTCTGTAGCCTCTTGGACATGTTTATCCTTCTTTTCAGACTAAAGTTTTCCTTCCAGTGGTCTCGGCATTACTGACTTAGAGAAAATAAATTTCCTTAAATCTGGCTTTATTATAGAATGTTTTAATTTCTTAATTTTAACAGGTATGTGTTCTGGTTATAATTTATAGTATAGATTGGCAGTTGTGGTCTTTCAAAGCATCTAGTACATCATTCAAGGCTCCTCTGGTCTTACCATTTCCAAAATAATCAGGTATTATCCCGATGGACGTGCCTTCGTGAGTGACTCGTCTCTCATGCAGCTTTCAATACTTTCTGAGTGTCTTTATCTTTAGTGTTAGTCAGAACACCGTGACACTATGGGGGGGGGCAGTTTCTTTTCCCATCCCAACCCTTTGTTGTCCAGAAGGCTTCTTGGAACCTGGCTGGCACCTCTACTTGGGAAATTTTCTTCTTTGGCTTTATTGACAATATTCTCTATGCCTTTAGTGCTGACATCTTCCCCTACGCTGGAAGATTTGATCTTCCCAGGGCGTCCCAGAGGCCTCTCACATTCTGTCTGTGTTTTCTTTTCCTTTTTTAATCGGGGATCTTTACGGATGGTTCACTCCTTCCTCTTCCCTTGCAGCCTTGGTGTTCCATTTCCCGTGATCCACTCTGCTGCCGAGGCTCGCTCCTCAGCTTTTAATTTGGCTTATTGAGTTTTCATTTCTGACATAATTTCGTTTTTTTTTTCTTCAGAGATTCTATCTCTCTCTTAAATTCGATTTTTATATCTTGGGTTGACTTCCTTCTTTTATCCAGCCCTTTGCATTGTTCCCCTGGAATACAATCCTGCCATTGCTGGGTTGTTGCATGATAATTATAATTATTTTTAAAAATTCTTTGACTGGAAGTTCTTCCAGGTTTTTCTTATTCGGAGTCCTCACTATGGGCTTCGTGATCTCTGAGAGAGGTGTCCTGTCTCTGTTTTCTTACGTTCTGTGAGTCTGTCCTGGGGCTGGCCCAGCTGTTAGTTTGTTGGTTGAGTTCTTTTTCTCTCCTGTATTTTGTATGAATGCAAGTCTTCCCTTTTCTTTCTGGGCTGGCATTTGCAATGTTCAGGAGATGGCTAAAGTAACAGTAGGGTTGAGGTGCCATTTCCTTCTGCGGATCTGGTGTTTAGGGCCAGAGATTCTGTCACCAGTCCCCTTCTGAGGGTCAGGTCTTGTCCTGTTTTAGCTCAGGCCTCCTGCTTGGGTCTGCAGCTTTCACTGAGCCACAGAATTCCCTGTGTATCTATGACCTTATCCTCAGTCAGATCTAGTCCCTTCCTGGGCCTGCAGCATCTCGTGAAGACAATGCCACACATGGAACTTCCTGTAAGTCCCTTGTCTTTCTTTATAGCTGAGTAATATTCCATCGTGTTTATACACATCTTCCTTACCCACCCAGCAGTTAATGGAGAGTTATCATTTGCTTTTTGTCTTATTACGATGGGTTTGCTAAGCATCACCACACAAGTTCTTGAAGATTTATTTTTAATTATTTTAGTGTGGGTGTTTGTATGTTACATGTGTGTGTATGTGTGTGTGTGTGTGTATGTATGTATGTTCTGAATCCCCTGGAGCTGGAGATTGTGAGCCACCCAACATGGGTGCTGGAAATTGAACTTGAAATCCTCTTAACTGCTGAACCATTTCTCCAGCTCTATCATTTTTCTGGTGGTGGTGGTGCATTTGGAGACAGGGTTTCTTTGTGTAACCCTGGTTGTCCTGGAACACATTCTGTAGACTAGGCTGGCCTTGAACTCAGATATTTGCCTGCCTCTGCCCTCCTCCGCTGCCTCTGTTCTTCCAGTGGCTGGGATTAAAGGCATGCGGCACTGCTGCCCAGCCAATAAACATTTTTATGTTGGCAAATTCTTTGGACTTCTTCTTTTCTCTCTAAAGTCCTTGCTCCTCTGTTCCCATATTAGGTGCTCAGGAAATGTAGGAGACTTAGATTAGTTGAAGTTTGAAAAGAGACACCAAGTAAGTTAGACTTTGGCAGGCTTTTGTCCCTTGGGCCCCTCGCTTGGGGTTCATACCCATCCGGCCATCTGATCCTCCTTCCTGTGGTAGGGGTTGGCCTGTGCCCTACAGGGCCCCATGAGCTTTCTGGACTGTGATGGGCAGAGAGACTGGGCAGATTTTCCTGTAGGCAATCCCCATGGGCTGACTCACTGAGAGCCGGTCCCAGCCCCATGAGACAGGTGCTATTATTAGTCTTGTTCCGGAGGTATGAAAACTGAGTTCAGAGAAGTGATGTGCCTTGCCCAAGGCTACACAGGAAGGGGCAGACATTCAGTCGATTTGGCTGAAGCTGTTAAACTGTTCAGGTTCTATCGTGGCTCTTGAGATCTGCATATCTCTTGGGATGGAGCCCAAGCTTGTCAGTGTGGCATGCAGGCTTCTCCAGCCTCCGTCTCTTTCATCTATTAGTGTAACCTTGGAACAGAGCCCATTTTCTTTGGAACTCTCCATGCATATTCACCGTCCCTGCAATTAGGGTGGCAACAGTGTGCTCCTTCAGACTTTCTCAGCCCCGGGTTCTGTAGTGTGCTGAGATGCTGGGTCAGAAAGCCCCTGGGTTTGCTGGCAGGCGCATGGAAGTTCAGAGGTGGAAGAGCTTGTCAAGGCCCAGAGCAGCAGCAGAGCTGGATTCTGCTTCCAGATCATGGGGACTCTGAGGGTCACAGGCATCCCTGGCACCCCCACTCTTGCTGTTGTTTTGCCATCTCAGTCTGGATGCCTGTGCACTTCTCCCAGGCTTAATGACACTTATCTGGGATGTTCCTGAGCTCTCCACCATAGCCCAGATTACCCCCAACCCCCACCCCTCCAGGCTCCCAGGACTCTGGTGTGGCTCTAATCTAGCTGCCTGGCCTTCTTCCTTGCTGGTAAGCTGTCCAATGAAATCTGAGGTCCACCCTGTCTTCCTTAAGTGACCAGTTCTGAGCTGGCATTGATCAGGCCCAGAAAAGGTGAAAGAGCAGCAGGGGCAGAGACCTGCCTCCTTGGGACACACGGCAAGCTGGAATAGAATCCAGAGGCCTATGAAACCCAAATACTGGCCAGGTGTCCCTTACCCTAGGATAAGGCCTTGTAATTGTTGCTATCCTGGCAGAGGGTACCCAGAAGTCCCTGTCCTTTGATGCTCCTAGGGGCCTGGAGCCAAGGACACTCTGTCCCCCCACCCCTATCACCAAAGGATGTTCTCAAGATAAAAATATCCTAGAAACATTCCCTGGCATCTGGTGCCCGTTGTCTACCCTGGTGGGGCCACAACAGAGCCCTGGCTTCAACCTCAGGCTCACTACGGCTCATTCCTCCTGGTGTCCCAGCACAGCCAGCCGCTGGGGTTAGTGTCCCACTCATCTCTAGGTTCAGCCAGTCAGAGCTTGTGGGGTGCAAGGGGGCTGAGTCTACCCTGGGGACATGCTGGGTATCTTTTAAGGGATATCCAGACGAGTACCTGGGACCTCCTTTCTGTTCTCAACTGTCCAGGTGGGGACACATCTGGGGTGTCACATCCGAGCCAACTCTCTTCAACACTGGCGAGGACCCTTACTTGCCACGCGGCCACTGCGTGCCAAGAGCAGGAGCTAGGATTCTGTTTATCACATGACACTTGCTGAGGTGTGTGGAGTCTGAAGTCAGGGAAGGGCCCCTCCAGGTCACTGTTTGCTGATCATGCTCCCGTTTACTCCTTGCTGGGCCAGGCTCTGTTCCCCACCTTGTGCCTGACTCTCACTTCCTGGTGGCATGCTTAGTTCCACGGGAATATTGGCTGGAGACTGTCAGTGTCACCTGAGCCTCAGGAAGTACCTGCCTGCTCCAGAGCCTTGCCTCCCAGGCTTAGCATGACAAGAGTCCTGGGCCAGCTGAGCCTTGCCCTCACTGGCTGGCAACTGTTTGGGGCCCAACCCTCAAATCTAGAGAGCCTTGCTCTGTGCTCCCAGCCTTCTAATCTGGGATGGTGACTGCTCCTGGGGACACATTACTGGTGAGCCAAGGGGCCAGTTTATTGGTAGGTTGCTTTAGCTGCTGCGTGGTAGGGTGAGGTAGGGGCCCTGGACAATGTTTCCATAAATCCGAGGCCACCACCCCCTGGTTTGGTGACCTTGGGCAAGTCACTTCTTTGTAACAAGCCTTGGTTTCCTTATATAGAGAGGAACAATCATGAGAACTGGAATTGTGAGTCTGGGGCAAGCCCTAGTAGGGAGTCAGCTTGAGAGAACCAGAGACCAGCCAGGTGACCAACAGGAAGTGGGGAGAACAAACTATTCACAGCTCTCAGCCCTGACTCTTCTCCTGAACCTTCTTCAGCTTCTATTGTTCTGTGGTAGTATCTCCATCTAGAGTTCTGATGCGGGTAACTGGGATACGGCCTAACTCCATAGTCTTATATACATAGTCCTGGTATGTCCAGGGGAAGGAACTGTCCTTCAAGGCTGGGCTGTAATGAGCAGAGCTCATAGATCCAAGCACAGTTTGGACTCAGTCACAGTTCACAGGCAGGATGTCCCTGCCGTGGACATTCCCAGTTGTGTGACATTTGTTCCAGCCTCCCGAGTCTTGGTTTCTTAGGCTAGAAGGGCCAAGAGGCAGATACTGGGCGTAAGGCACCACTGAAAATAGAGAAGCTTATAAACAGGGGAGGTGACCCCCCTCCCCAGGGCCACACGGCTTGTAAGTGGAAGATCCCCGATTAGAATATAACTACGTGTTTCCAAAACTACCATTGTCACTTGCCCCAGAGGCTTAGAATGTGGGGGTGACTCACCAATCATTTCTTCAATCCCAGCCAGAAAAGCCAGTGTGACAAAGCAGACTTGGGCGTCCCTTGTGAACTCTGCCTGGGAGGTGGAGAAGGTGACAACATCTCAAGGTCCTGGCCTCAGAGGCTCTCACAGCCCTTTGCATCATCTTCTCCCCAAGCCCACTTGGCAGATAGGTTGGCAGGCAGGGGTCCCTTTGACAGATGGAAAACGGATTCTGGACACTGTAGGGTGGGTGTGCACCCAGGCAAGCTCCCGTCTGCTCCTTTGAAATGGTTCCTGTGCTCCGATTCACTTTCCTATCTGTTCATCTGTGCCACTCACCCAACTCCGCGCCCTGTACTCATTCATTCACTCACCCACACAGAGACCACAGAAATACCATCTATCACATTCTCCACAGCTGCCTGGGGGTGGCATTGGGGAAGCCTGGCAGGAGTGGCTTGAACACAGGCATAGCACCCCAAGCCTCTTCATGACCCTGGAGACGTTGCCATTTCTCTGGAAAGAGAAGGGTAGCCACTCCAGCCCTGTGTCCCTCATGAGGATTCTGCAAGATGATGTGTGTGAGGTGCCTACCCCGTGCCCGGTGTGCACCGTGGCTCTCTCCATCATCAGGGGAGGTTTTCTTGTTCTGCCCTGGTCCAGTGGTGGTGTCCTGGTGTCCTGGTTTGAGCTGCCGTGCTGTGAAGGCATCTGGGGTGAGAGTTATGACTTCTGGGCTGTCTGAGGAGAGCACTAGGTCTAGGAGCAACTGGAAGGCCCTATCCCTCCGAGATGGAATCAAGCACTAGCTGCCGCAGCTGCTTGGTTATTCGTAAAGACAGCAGCTGCAGCTCGGCCCTAGAGACAGCTCCAGGTGTGGTCGAGGTCCTGATGTGTACTTGGATAGCTCACCATTCATGGACGGATGCTTGATGCTACCTTCTCTCACTCCTCGACGGCGTCTTCTCCCTACTTAGCCAGCTGTTGGTATCCATCCAGTAGCCCCAGACACCCTGTCTGTCTGACATGCATCCTCTCACCCCCACCTCCCATGCTCACCTGATTTCTACCCCTCACCCCTGCTGACCCTCCCCACCTCGCCCCACCCACCCACACAGCCATCCGTCCATTCATCTGACCACCAGAACACCCATCGATCTCATCATCCGCCCTAATTTGTTAGCTGCCCAGCCCTTTCATTCATTACTCACTTCCTTTACCCATTCATCTGCTCAGCCATCCAGCCACCCACCAAACCACCCAGTATCTGGTCACTCCTCTCCAGACGCCCACACATTTGTCAGCTCAGTTTATCCCTCCATCTGCTTGACCACCCACTTGTGCATATATCTGTCTCCTCATTCATGGCTCTCTCCCTCCTCATCCTTCGAGTCTGAGCTTTTTTGCCTTTGCATTTGCATCTGAGCAGGAACATTTTTCTCAGGTTCTTGGAGGCTGACTGGAGGTGGCACTAGGTCGAAAGCAACTCTAGGAATGTACAGGCAGCTTCTGGCCCTAATGGGTAGAAACTGGGACAAGAGAATCCAGGTCTTCATAGAATGGGTGGGAGAGGAGAGAGGCTGAGGCACACCTTGGGGAAGAGGTTCTGTGCTGTCTTCTTGCTGGTGTGAGCATCCCAGAGGGGATGGAAATTGGGGCTCACAGAGGCTTTGCGGAAGAGAGACACTAGAGGAGAGGGCAAAAGACAAGTTACCAGCACAGAAGGCTTCATGGGATTCAAGCTGAGGAAATCCCAGAGGGGAGTGAGCACGGAGGGCGAGGCAGAGGAGGAACAGATAGAGAGGGTAAGGGAGGATACGCTATTGATAGGGTTACCGCTGGGGGCGGGCAGTGACTGGAGCTAGAACAAGCTGGGGAACTAACTGGCTGGGGATTCCCAGCTGAGGTCCAGCCAAGGTGACACATGGAACATGCACTTCTCATGCCTGGAGTGGAGAGTGGAGCCATTTACCCACTTACCCTCAGTGGTTTTGGGTCCCAGCCTGCCCCGTGCCTGGGCAGAGTGTGGTCTAATGACCAGAGAGCTTTTTAGACAAAGGTACATTGACATGGCTGCTAGAATCAGGGCAAGGACTCTGGAGCGGTGAGGGCTGGGGGAAGGGAGAGCAGCGCTCACCCACCCACCCACCCCTTGGCTATCTCCCCCAAGCCTAGCACAGGCTCGAAGCAGGAGTCCAGCGTGTGCACTGATCTTGAATGTTTGCAGGGAATGGGGCAAAGGTTGTCTGAAGATTTGACCAGAAAATCCGGCTGGGAAAAAGGGCCAGGGAATCACCTTTTCAGATCTAAGGAAGGAAATATCAGCTGACTCGGTTACTTCTCATTCCCTGAGCACCCACACTGAGCTCTTACCAACCAGATGAACCCCCTTACTGGTTTTTGTGGTCCTAGCTCTGGCCAGGCCATCTCTGTAAGTGTGCCCCTTTCTGTTGCCTGCTACTACAGGTTTACCTCCTGGGCAGGACTTGGTACAAGCGAGAACATTGTGTCTCCTGCCAGCCTGGTCTCTTATTTCCCTTGTGATGAAGGAGGCAGGGAGCCTCTCGTGCTAAGAGAGATAGGTAGTGACTACATTAGCTGCTCCCGGTTACAGTGGGCAAAAGCTCTGTGTTTGATTATTGAGAATGGCCACAGGCACCTGTGGAAGGAAAAGGCCCCAGCCTACCATGTGTTTGCCTTCTCTGTACATGTGACCTCCAAGGAATCTTTTGATGTGGGAGCTTGATTAGGCATACCCTGCCCCTTAAAATTCTGCTGTTGTCTGCCAACTTGGGGGCAGTTTGTATTGTATATTTTAGTACCAAATGGGATTGTGGGGTCTGGGGAACTGGTACGGGAATATGGTGTCACCGAGTCTGCCCTCAGGACCTGTGGTAATTGATGTTGTTTTCATCTTGGTTCTCCAGAGCAGAAACTCCACTCCCTAGCGCTGTGTGGCCCTTGACAAGTGACTCAATCCCCTGAGCTTCAGTTTCCTCCCTGGAAAAGGGGGTTAATCGTCATGGTCATTACGGGGATTAAATCAATGAGCATGGGAGACGAGCACCTATCAGGTAGCAGCATTTGATAGATTTTGACCCTTTCCTCACTCTGGAGGAGCCTAAGGGAGAGGGCTCACCTGGTGTTCCTCTTCCAGGGCCCACATCTTCGCAGTCAGCATCTTGCTGACATTTAAAAATATGGGCCCAAGCCTTGTCCCAGTTCCTCCCGGATATTAGCGAAACCTGAGGTACTCAGAGTCTTGGAGACTGGCATGGGATGTCCTGCTCCATCCGGAGGTACCTCCCAGTGACTCCCAGGCTCCACCCTAGGTTAGGTGGCAGAGCTTTTTGCTCAAAGCTCCAGTCCTGGCCCCAGTCAGTGCTCCAGGCTTACTGGATGCTGAGGGGCTGTGCCTGCAGATGCCAGGACAAGAAGCTGATCTGTCTGTAGGTCCAGGACAGGTCATTTCCTCCTGCGGAGTCTGTGCCCACTGTGCCTGGATTTGTTCTGAGTGCCATCCAGTTGCGACTCTCCTTGTCTAGTTCAGGTACTGTACTCCAGTGAGGTCCCTGTTCCCTCCTGGCAATGCCCAGAGCTCCCACTGGCCAGCTGGCCAGCCTGGGCCTTGCTAACATGGTTCTTGCTGTTGGCTTAAGCATTGCTTTCTCCTTTAGCTTCTGCTTCCCCACCTATGAAAAAGGGGCGCTGGACTCTTTTCTTACTTAGACCTCTTCAAATGAAACAAATCCTCATTCCTTTTCTTCCCGAGTCTCTGCACAGACCATTGAGCAACAGCAGGCCAGCCTGCCTGCCCCCGCCTCAGACTCTGCCCTCTGGTTCTTGGAGATCTTTTAGGACCTTCTTGCACAAGCCTTTGTGTGTGGGTCTCCTTCGGACACTAGGTCTGTCTGTGATGCTACTTTCTGCTTCTGGGTCTTCCTTTTGGGTCTGTCTTCATCATGCCCCAAGTGAGGGGCTTCCACACCCTAGGGCCCTGTCTGCTTCTGTTGCTCAAGCATATTCTCTTGGATCAAGGTGTGGATCGGGTGTAAACTTCGAGCTGATTTTTCTCTGTGGTGTGGGTGGAATATCGACAGACGTGGGCGTTCTCAGGTCTGTGACAATGCCTAGGTGGTTCTGGGAACGGCTGCAGCACGCGGGTTAGCCAGGAGCAAGGCTGCTTTCCTGGAGCAGGGTTCTAGGCTTGGATTCCCCAGTCTTTGATTCTTGTGATTCTGTTTCCTGCAGGCCACCTGCTGCTCATAGCTCGAGCCAGAGCCGCCATGACCCGCTGGACGTCCCTCAAGGTCTCTAGGCCACACAAGCCTGGCTCCCAGGATCTGGCAGCTTCCCCCCGGCGTCTGAGTACCCCAACTTTGGCCACCTTCCCCTGGAAGGCTCAGGAACCCGGGGCTGAGATGCCTTCCCAGAATGGTCCCCAGGTTCCCCAGCCCCGCCAACCCTCTGCCTCCTGGCCTAGACAGAAACAGCATCCACCATTACAGCCCCCAGCCTCAGCTACACAGGCCCATGGTGAGGTGGTCGACGTAAACAGCTGTAGGGGAGGAAGTGAGGACAAGTGGCCCTGTAGGGCCTGAGGTTCCGTGGTAGGATACCTTGCATTAGACACGAAGGTTGGATCTCGGCTCTCCTGTTGGAGCCCGTATGTCTTGGTTGGGAGTACCTTTACCCTTTAGAAACCCTCCATGGCCGTTAGAGGATGACTTGAGGCTCTTGGCTGTGTTTTGCCCCACGCCTGACAAACTCTTTCTGTGGTTCTCAAGCTGCATGGCTGTGTCTTTATCTGCCAGGCAGCAGCACTATGGCTTATGACATAGACCCTGGAAGTCCTTCCTGAGCTGTCTGGTCTACTGGTTTCCACCTATGCCTCTGTATTGATGGCAGACTCTGCAGGCCATGTCCCTCTGAGCCTCTGATGTAGATGTGGCCAGGGATTGTGCTGTCCAGATGGGATTGAATTCCAGCATTGCTATCTCTGCTTACAGGCACTGGGCAAGTGTCTTCCTGTTCTGAGCTCTGAAAAAAATGGGGCAGAGCGCCTCAAGGGTCCAAGGGCAGGAAGTTTTGATAGTATCCTGCCCGCTCCAGGTGCCCAGCTACCCTGGGGTCTTCTTCTGGGATCTCTGTCTTCCTAGTGACGTCAGGTGATCGAGGGCTTCAAGGCTTTACTGGGCTCTAAATTGACATGCCATTGAGGTGTATGGCATCCCTGTGATGGGAAGATACAGCATGTTCAGCTCATCCGTGTTCTGCTACATCAGTGGACACTCACTTTCAGCTCAGCCCAGCTGAGACAGGCTAGAGTCTACAGGGCCAGGCATGCTGTGAACCCTGCTTTAGCTTGGCACCAGCCATTGTAGAGCAATGGGGAGTGTGCAAAGCCTGGGCCTGAGAAATAGGTTTGTTCCGGCCATTGCACCATTCCTCAGGCCTTCTCTGGGAGGACTGTGTGCTAGGCTGGCCTGGAGTTATGGTATTCCCTGTAGGAGGCCAAAGGTGGTCGTGTAAGCAAATGACATATATAGGGGCTGTGGTCCTGTGATCCACAGTAGAGATGGGAGAAGATGTCTGTTCTGAAGTTAGGGCAACCTTAAGAGATTCAATCTGGGTGTCTACCCTAGGGCTACCTTTTATATCATATGACCCCATGACAGAAACGATACGGGTGTAGCCTACGGGTGCTTAGCGGGGTGCTCTGGGCTTCTAGAGATCGGGCAGAATGAGCATGGAATGTCAGACATACTGAAGCCTGGAGCCTTGCAGAGCTGCTTAGAGACCTGGGGTAGGGCAGTGGGTGACATGAATGGCTCGATGTGAAGGAGCTGGCCAGTGTCACAGCTGTTGTGATTGTGGCTATTGCTCTTCCACTTGAGGATCTGTGCTGGAGTGTGCAGTGTGTGGGTCAGGACCATGTGTGTGTCACTTCTAGGGCATGAGGAGGCCTGTCGTGACATCATGAGAGCAGAGTCTGATGCATAGCAGTGTGGCTGTGTGGGGAGCCTGTGTGTGTGAGAGAGAGAGTCAGGGGTGGAGGGTGTGTGTGTGTGTGTGTGAAGCAGGTATGGGGGAGCAAGGTAATGTGAGGGGTGTGTGTGTAGATAGCAAGGGTGGGCTGAGGAGAGTGTGAGGGGGTATGGAGGGGAAAGCATGTGTGTGGAGGGCGGTGGTGCGGGAAGTGCGTTCAGCTGGGCAACAAGGCCGTGGGCCTGCCTGGCCTGCCTGTACAGACCTTGCTGCTCCTGGTGTCACTGGCTGTGAGTAGAAAGATGGGATTTAAGTTGGTACCTTTCAGGCTTCTGGTGCCTGTCATGAGGGACTAGAAGGAAGGCAGATGAGGTGAGCTGGTGAGCTGGCCCCTGCCTTGGTCCAGGTTGGAGGTGACCAGGGTTTGGGCTATGAGGGTAAGGGAAATATGAATATATAGTGAAAGCAAGGCCCTTGGTACAGGAGCTAGAAGAGCTGAGAGGAAGCCCAGGTTTCTGGCTGGAACTTCTGGGAGCCCAGGGAGACTGTTTTCCAAACTGTGAAGGTGGATTGAGAAGCAGGCTTCAAGTGGGAGGGAAGACGGGGGAATCTGTGGTGACTAAGTGGAGGCTGTGTCTGTCAGTTACTGTCACGGCCCTGGATGGTTGCCCAGACAGACCTATTCTCCTCTCTTTTGCAGAAGTGCCCCCGCCTGGAGTCAGCCTGGGGGCAGGCCAGGGTCCACCAGACCCCGGGATGACCGCAGCCAGTCGGGCCAACCCCTACAGCATTGTTTCATCAGAGGAGGACGGGCTGCACCTGGTTACCATGTCAGGCGCCAACGGTTTCGGCAATGGCAAGGTGCATACGCGGCGCCGGTGCCGCAACCGCTTCGTCAAGAAGAACGGCCAGTGCAACATTGAATTCGCCAACATGGACGAGAAGTCACAGCGCTACCTGGCTGACATGTTTACCACGTGTGTGGACATCCGCTGGCGTTACATGTTGCTCATCTTCTCTCTGGCCTTCCTCGCCTCCTGGTTGCTCTTTGGCATCATCTTCTGGGTCATCGCTGTCGCCCATGGGGACCTGGAGCCAGCCGAGAGCCGTGGCCGTACACCCTGTGTGCTGCAGGTCCACGGCTTCATGGCAGCCTTCCTCTTCTCCATTGAGACCCAGACCACCATTGGCTATGGGCTACGCTGCGTGACTGAAGAGTGCCCGGTGGCTGTCTTCATGGTGGTGGCGCAGTCCATCGTGGGCTGCATCATTGACTCCTTCATGATTGGTGCCATCATGGCCAAGATGGCGCGGCCCAAGAAGCGCGCCCAGACTCTGCTTTTCAGCCATAATGCCGTAGTGGCTCTTCGCGACGGCAAGCTCTGCCTCATGTGGCGCGTGGGCAACCTGCGGAAGAGTCACATCGTGGAGGCCCATGTGCGAGCCCAGCTCATCAAGCCCAGGGTCACCGAGGAGGGTGAGTACATCCCACTGGACCAGATTGACATTGATGTCGGCTTTGACAAGGGCCTAGACCGTATCTTCCTGGTGTCACCCATCACCATCTTGCATGAGATCGATGAGGCCAGCCCACTGTTTGGCATTAGCCGTCAGGACCTCGAGACAGACGACTTTGAGATTGTGGTCATCCTGGAGGGCATGGTAGAGGCCACAGCCATGACCACACAGGCTCGCAGTTCCTACCTGGCTAATGAGATCCTGTGGGGCCACCGCTTTGAGCCAGTGCTCTTCGAAGAGAAGAACCAGTACAAGATTGACTATTCACACTTCCACAAGACCTACGAGGTGCCGTCTACACCCCGCTGCAGCGCCAAGGACCTGGTGGAGAACAAGTTCCTCCTGCCCAGCGCCAACTCTTTCTGCTATGAGAATGAGCTGGCCTTCCTGAGCAGAGATGAGGAGGATGAGGTGGCTACTGACCAGGATGGCCGCAGCCCTCAGCCCGAGCACGACTTTGACAGACTGCAGGCCAGCAGCGCTGCCCTTGAACGGCCCTACAGACGGGAGTCGGAGATTTGAATGCTCTTGGCTTAGATGCACCACCCTGACCACAATAGGTCCCATGTCCCTTGGGGACCTGCATTTGAGCAGAGCAGGCCGAAAGCCTCGGGTCACAGACTCAGTAGCGTCTTAGTCTTTTTCATGTTTTTTCCGCAATAGCTTGGGAAAGTTGGCGGGGGCGTGGATGGCCAAAATGACCCGCTCACGGCCTCAGAGGCTGATGTATACCCATGGGCAAGGAGGTGACTTCTTGGGGTAGGGTTGCTCAGGAGTCAGGGACTCTGCTGGAGGCCTTAGGAGCAGGTCCCAGCCCTGGTGGGAGGAGGCTGTGTATGCACACTTCATTGGTTTTTAACTTGGGCAAGACTGTTTACAAACAAAAACAAACAAACAATCAAAAAAAAAAAAAAACCACCCCACAAAACACAAGAAAACACTAACAAGTGGTTCAATTTTTAAAATTCCTGGTGTGGGGACAGTTGGAATTCTACTCAGCGCTGCCAGGCAAGTGGCGGCTGGACGGAGAACCCTGAGGGTTCTCAGAGGTCTGGTTTCTCCCTCACGTGGGCCAGGGCTCTGCGAGTTGTCATTCTTAAGGATGAATCAGGCTGCTTGTGACCATGTTAACAATTCTAATAAAGTGTCTGGATGTCTCTTGGGGGTGGGGCCCACTAGGGTGAATCTGGCTTGCTCTTCTGTTTGACGTTGTACCTCAGCTGCCTCAGGGCTGGGTTTAGACACCCTTTCCCCCCACTCCCCACCTCCACTCCGTGCTCCCGCTGTGCTTCCCTCCCTGTTTGTCCCAGGTCTCCACCCCTTGCAGCGAGGGGGCATAGGAAACACCAGAGTGGGTGCTTCTTAGAAAAGGACACTCAGGAAATTAGCATGGGGTCTGGGTCCCACATTCCCAGGAAGTGGGTCGGCCCCATGTCCCCCGCTGGACTCACAGCTTGAGTTGTGCCTTAGAGACTCTGGTTGTCTGGCTTCCGTCATTTCTGGTTTTCTCAGACTTGTTTAATCTTCCCCTACTGCCCTAAGTCTGCTCATGAAGCTCCCACAGGCCCTTCTGAGGTGGCAGAGGCTGCTCGCTCATAGCCATGCCCTGCCTGCTTTTGTCCCACACTGCTGGGGCAGGATGACGAAGCCCTGCTGGCCCTGGCCATTCATCTCCGGCTGGAAGGCAGAGTCAAGGAGAGAAGAGAAACCCCACACGCCCACCCCTATCCCGCACCAGCTCCCCCCAACCCCCACCACCATAGAGATAGACCAGAGAAGTGTCATAAAACAAAGAATTTCTGTTTAGCCTTCAGGGACCTGTGGTGGAACTTTTCCTTCCTGAGGCCCAAGCTCTGGAGTCTTCCCCTCCTGCCCTGTCAGGGAGACCTGAGGTGGGCTGGCTTCCAGTCACCTTGCTTCAGATTCCATGCTAATTTCTAAGCCAGGAGATTCCCCTAGGACCCACTGCAGAGGCATGGGCTCCTTTGTGGTCCTGGCCAGACCTCTGCCCCCAAATCTCACTGACTGTTCTAGCCTTGGCCCTGGGGCCTAAGGGTGCATTCAGCCTGGGCGTGCTTGCCTGCCACTCACCCCTCTATCCAGTTGTCAGGCCTAGGGAGGGGTAGAGGATAGGTGCCATTGTGGGAGCCAGGGCACCTGTCATTCGTTCTTTCTGAGTAGGTGAGTCTGTATCCAGAGGGGGGGGGGAGTCTAGGGGCTCCTGCTCCTGGCTCATCTCAGTGGCCTGAAGCATTCAGAACTCTAGCCAGCTCCATCCTCTTCCCTGCCAGAATGGTCCAGTCCCTAGGCCCTGCTGGAGAGCAGCTCAAACTGCCTTTCATCTCTGCCAAAGGCAGGCAGATGCTGTATTTTCAAATTCTCCTGCCCTCTTTTTTCCTCTTTCCCTGTATTTATTTATTGCTTGTGCTAAAGACCAAACTAGCCCTCCCCTCTTTAGTGCACCTAATGGAGGAAGCCACTGAGAGGGGAAACGTGTGCCTGTGTCAAGCAGGAAAGCTTGGCCCCTGGGAAGTGCGTGAGAAGAAAAACCAGGGTGTGTGTGCACGCATGTGCAAACATGCTCACACAATTGTCTCTGTGTGTGGGAAACGTGGTATACAGGTATATGGTATACACAGGTGTTTGTATACAGGTAGTCTCTGTCTGACCACAGGTATGTGTGCGCTTGTATTATTTATTTTTTATTTGGGTAAGGTGAGTTTCGTGCTCACCAACCTGAACTGGTCAGGCTGGATGCTGACCACAGACATGATCACAGTCCGACTTGAGTCCCTGCCCTGCCCTGGTTATGCAGGCTGTACGACGCAGTGTACATCAGTCTGAGGAGTCTGATGGTAAGTAAGCCTCTGCAGCAGATCCTGTCGGAGGCTATGGAGGCGTGTGTGTGTGTGTGTGTGTGTGTGTGTGTGTGTGTGTGTGTACACGTGTGAGTGTGTGGAGGTCCCAGGGTGTGTGTATGTGAATGTCAGTGGCTTGGGTGCTGTGTGCAGAGAGAGAGAGAGAGAGAGAGAGAGAGAGAGAGAGAGAGAGAGAGAGAGCTGCACAGGATGAAGCAGCTGCCCTGAGCCCATCTGGTGCTGTGCACCTGGTCCTTGTCCAGCCGAGGGCCTGGGGGCAGAAGAACACACCGTAGGGAGGCCCTTGTATGGGTGTCTGCCCTATGTGAGGTCATAGAATGTTAAATCTATTTTAAACGGTGAAACTGGAGAATTTTCATGTTATTTTCAATAATAGTGGTATCTAAAGATGTAGGCAACGAGACTAGACCACATTAAATGCATTTTGATCTCTTTGAATGCTACTGTGTTGAGATGTGCGTCTCACTGGCCTCTGCCTGCCTCTCCCGCCTGCCGAGCATTTACACTTCCCCGGGCCCCTGCAGCTGGACCATGCACAGGGCTCCCTGGGGCATGTCCTCAGGGGCAGAGAAGGACGTGGTGGTGGCAGCACTGAGAACAGGAGCATGGCCTCCTCTCAGACCCCAGGGCAGTCATTCAGTCTTTTCCATGGACACTCCCCACCGCTCCACACACTGCCTCCGCCTGGTTCTTGGGCTCTTCCTGCCCTGCTCTCTTTCCTTCCACACAGGAGCACCAAGAGTCTTCCATTCCCACAGGCACGGCCAGGGCACTCCCAGAGCTCCTTCAGATACAGGAAGTCTGGCCCTGAGATGGGCAACTTTGTTTCCTTTACAAGAGGGGAAGAGGAGGGCTGGGGGCTAAAAAGAAGCCCTTCCCCAGCACAAGACAAATTGATGACACAACGTGGCAGGGTGGGGCCGGAGCTGAGACTAGAACGCAGACAAAGGCTGATGGTAGGACCCCGTTATCAGTTTGTTTTCTGGAAATTGCTTCCATTGTGCCAAAGGCTCAGACTCTGGGATCCCCATGACCAAAGCCTGTGCAGAGGGAACTTCTTCCTTTGTCCAAACTGCTCCAGTGAGTGGATAGATCTCGAATCCTCTGCCTCAGCACAGGACTCAGGGGCCCCACATTCTGCAGACATACAGGATTTCAGATGTGCAGAGAAGGAGAGATGTGCTCTCTAGCCCCTGGGATAGTGGTCTAGGGGAATTCCAGCTGTGCTTCCCTACAGCAGGGTCTGGGGTGGAGCTGCTGACTCCAGAGCCCTGGACTTCTGCTGGGACTCTTCTACCAGAATCTAAGCCAGTTGGGGCCAGAATGTTGTGACCGTATTCTTTGTACACAAGCCTCCCCTACGGTACTGACCAGTAGGTCTAGGCCCTGCCTGTGGGTTGGTCCTGGCTGCTACACACTGCTCGCATTTTGGGTCCCCTTGAGCTTGCAGTTTCTTGGCATCCCTTTTCCTGGCTGTGCTGATACCCTAAAGGGCCTTAGGTCAGATTTCAGCCACTTGACTTCCAGGGGGCTCATCCACCTTCAGGCTCACCATCAGTGAGATTGCTAATGGCCAGCTTGCAGAGATCGTGAAAGAACCATCACTCAGCATGAAGTACTTTGATTTAGACTGGGGCTCTGGACTCTGCTCTGTATACTTGAGGGCAGGTACAACAGCTGTACCTGAGTGGTGTGTGGTCAAGGGACAAGTCACTTTCCTGCCCTCTCAGGAATAAAATGGGTCACCTTGGGATTTGTATTCAGACAGGCTGAACTAAAGTAGCTGGCACTTGGTCATGACTGGGGACAGAGTGCCCACTAAATTGAAGTGTATTGCCTGGAAGTCGGTTGATACTAGCCATGCCCTGGCAGGCCAATCAGAAGGCATCAGTTCTCTGTGTTAGAGGAAAGTGTTTCAAGAGGATTAGAACTTGAGTAAGATCATTGGAGGGCAGTTATTTGAGACGGGATCTAGCTAAGCCTCAGGCCCAAGCCGTCTCCATGTTAGGGCAATCAACCCAAGACACTCCACCCTCGGCCTTCTGTTGGCAAGGGCAGTAGCCAAAGTCCTTGTCAGCTGAGGTAGAGCCTGGTGGGCTCTCTGCCCTAGAATCACCCTGTTTACTGTGGCAGAGACCCTGGGACTTGTGCATGGGTGTTTCCTTAGCATGAGAAGACACATTAGAGTCTTCCACTTATTTCTGAGCAATGACGGGAATTCCAAGGACACGCCCTATCCCACAGTAATACACCCTCCATCCAGTCCCAATACGGTCTCCTCCCAGCTTCCTGCCGTACGAGTGTAAAGTCTCAATTGATCCTTGCTACCTGGTCTTGTGTGACCCCTGCTTCCTGCCCCTGTTCAGTTTCCCCACCTCCTTTTCCTGCCCACCTGCCCCAGGGTTCCTACCTCTCTTTAGATTTTTAGACCTTCGCATGAATAGCTTCTTTTTCTGACTTCCTTTTAAAGCATTTCAAAAATACATAATAAATAAATTAATTAATAGTGTGTGTGTGTGTGTGTGTGTGTGTGTGTGTGTAGGTCAAAGGACAACTTGAGAGTCAGTTCTCTCCTTCCTTCTTCCATGAGGATAGTTTGGGTTGTCAGGATTGGCAGTCAGTGCCTTGGCTGGCCCCCTTCTCTCATCTTGGCAAATGAATGAAGGTCCTCCTCCTGTTCCTGAGCAGATATGATGGGCAGCTGGGTCTCCCTCTCTAGTCATGCCATCTTTACCTTTGTTACTGGGGGAGACTGGAACTCCCCTTCTTTGGGGTTTTCTTAATCTAGAAAGTGTCTCAGAAGGAATCTTGAGGATGACTTTTTAGCATTTGAGAGAATAGCAGCAGGGTGGGCAAGCTGTAGATTCCAGAAGTTTCCAGGAGAAAGGGAGCCTGAGGAGGGCAAGACAAAAAGCCAAGCCGTGTGAGCTAGCTTGAGGGTAGCCATGTTCAGCAGCAGACAGAGGTCAGCCAGCAGCAGTGGCACAGATGCATGCTGGGAAAGAGGCTGGGGAGAAGCTTCCCAGAGAGAGAAAGCCCCGAGTGTCAGAAAAAGCACAGTATCTCAGAAAGCCAGTATCTGAAAGAAAGAGATAGAAGAGAAGGAAGAATAGAAGTTACAGTTTTCTGAATAACTCTAAAAGGTGAGCAGGCACCACAGCACATCAGGATGGAGGAGCTCGGCGTTTGCTCTAAGGGAGGGGCTTCGGGGAGGGGCAACATGATCTCATTAAGGGGATAATTAGTCGTTCTCTTCCTTTAGGTGTCTTCAGGTGAATCAGATTTCCTGGAGCAGGGCTGGGTGGACTCCTGCCCAGGTGGTTGACAAGCCCATCTGGATTGGCTCCCGAGGGAGAAGACTGTAGCACATAATCTTTGGAGAGGTTTACATTGCCTGGTCTCTACTAGGCCAGAGGTAGGGCTTAGATTCTATTATTTTGATCAGAAGGGAGTAGTGGCCTCAACAAGATCCAAATATGTCCACCTTTGTGTATGGTAAATTTAAATCCTAAAAGGTGCCAAAGCTGATATTTCTCTTTCTAGAGCTACTGGGGAAGTGGGACATGGGTCCTAAAGTAGAGACCAGGAAGTGGGGTTCATCCTCAGTGGTTTCAGAGGCTGTTAATCCCTCTAATGCCTGGGCTTGTTCAGTTAATAGGGCTATTAAGTTGGTCAGGGTGAGCATTCATCTCTTGGTCTCCTTGAGTCCCTAGGGCCAGAAGTGGGTACAGTATACCTCTATGTGAGTGTGAATGGATGAAGCGTGAGGCCTGCTGACTTCCCATCTATAGAGAGGGCTCTGCATCCCCTCTTGTGACCCAACCTAGACAAAGCCTGGCCATCAGCCACCTAGAGAAGGGAAGGGCCTTGCTGGAGGTCTGAAGTGGCTGAAATCCGGAGGTGGGATCAGAGGGCTGAGTTTGAATGGAGTAGGCGGGCTTTGTGCTAGGTGGAATTTGGGCTTTGGAAGCCCCTGTACTCTCTCTTGACCTACTCTCCTCCTTAGGGAATGCCGAAGGGGCTCATTCTAGGCTGGTAAGAACTCAGAAACCCAGGCTGTGGCTCTGTCCGCTAGGTTTCCACACAAGAAGAGAAGCGCCCCGACCATCCTTTCTACAAGTGTTTGTGAGCTGCCACTCTCTCCCGGGAAACCAGCCAGGCTCAGCCTTTGCTGTCCAGCGATTTCCACTCATGAGATTGAGGAGATAGATGCTGAGTTAGGGTCCTGGTCCAAGGCCCTTAGAAGTGAGGATTCTGATTAATGGAGTACTGTCCAAGGAAAAGCAAGAGCCGCTTAGTATATCAGGAAGGCACTAGGTGAGGAGTGGTGGCCGGTAGCAGCAGCCAGCACCAGTCCAGCTTCATGGCTGCTCTAGAGTATAGAGGCCAGCAGGAGCAGTCCAGCCTCCGAGGCCACTGGGGTTTGTAACTTTCGGGGACAGCCTTTGGCTATAGCAACCCCAAGAGTTCTGTTTCTGAGCATGGTGGATCCTGTCCACCGAAGGTGAGTTTCCCCGAGAAGGGTAACTGAGGGCGGGTGCTCCTTTGAGAAGGGACCGTGGCCAGAGCACAGCCCAGAGCAGTGCAGAAGTGTGATCCAAGATTAGGGTGTTGGGGCCCAAACTGGGAGGTCTAACTAGCCAAGGAACCTCTTCAGGGAAGTGACAATCCCTCTGAGGTCTGAGCTGATGTTTGCAAGATGCATGGGAAGGGGGTTTCTACGACAAACTCGGCACAAACCAAAGCTATAGGAGAGTGAAGGGAAGCAAGGTTGCTTGGGCAGGTCACAAAGAGCCCAGAGGGCCCCCAAAGGACCCCATGGATGCCACACAAGACTCCACACAGACCATTCAGGTTCCTGAGGACGCTACATGAGCCTCCATCAATACGATGTAGAACACAGGACACCATGCAGATCATGCGGGGCCTAGCCTTTATCCCTACCACTCTCTTCAGCCCTTCACACACCACAGTTGCTTTGCCCTCTCTAGAATGTCATCGTCCTCGAGCAGGAACTTACGTTTTTGCTGGACCTCAGCACTCTGAAGAGCAAGCTCCCTTTACTTAGAAGGAGCCCAGTAATGGATACAAAAGAACCACAGAGACGAGGTGGGCTGCTCCTAGCTGGACGGGAGGTGAGCACCTGGGATGCCGGCAGGGAGGGTGAGACCCTTGGAGAACAGAGAGGCAGTGAGACCCTTGGAGAGCAGAGAGGCTTTCTTTGTGAAGCTGGCTCTGGAGATACAGGGGAGCAGGAACTCACTGCTGAATGCTTTTAAAATCCTGGGCTCCTCTCTCTCTCTCTCTCTCTCTCTCTCTCTCTCTCTCTCTCTTTCTTTTCTTCTCCTCCTCTTCCTCCTCCTCCTCCTTCTTTTTTGAATAACACTTTGAAGGACATTACGTCAAAAAGGGTGCCCAGGCTTCCAAGGGAAACCCATGTTACTGGAACACAGTTTCAGCATCTGATGAATCCATTTCTGGAGAGCTGTGTTCCTTGCTAACAGCTGGCCAGCAGGGTCTGCCACACCTGCCCCTGCTTTCCTTAGTGGCGAACATGACCTTTCTACTGAAGCATTCCAAGAAGTCCCAAGGCATCCACGTGTTTTCTGCTCTGTGGGTGACAGAATTGTAGGTAGCACTGCTGTGTTAGTGCCCATGTCTGGCGCCCCAACTCAGTAAATGAGTTCTCTGCCTCCATCTTCTTCTCTGTGAAATGAGGCTATAATCAACACACAGCATGTGAGGACATCATGAGTGCCCTGCCTTGACCCAGAGGTACTGCTGGCAACAGTAGCCAGCACCCACAGGGCTTCGTTAAGCACGAGTTCCCATGTCCCTAGCAGGGTGGCATCTGGCTGGTGCCCAATGAGTCTGATGTGCAAAGAGAAGGCAAACTGAGAGCCAGGACCAAACTCAGAGATAGAAGACAGGGGCTGGCCTGGGATTTGAAATAGCCCAGCCCATGGGTTCTGAAGGGCCTGCTGCTGAACGATGTGAGAGCTGGGTGGATGAGGACAAGTCTTGTCTGAACGATGGCATCTAGATATTTTAAGATGTCCAAAAATGTCACAACCACCTTGGAAGTCAGTCTGACAGCCCCCTCATCCCCCCTTTCCCCTTCTCCCTGTCTTTCCTTTTTCTCTCCTCCTTTCCCTCACCCATCTGAGGTGGAACCCAAGGCCTGCACCTACCAAACACAAGCCCTGCCACTAAGCCACATCCACATCTGAGCTCCCTTCCCCCCTTCCTTCCTTTTGGATCTTTCTATATCCTTTTGTTTTCTTATTTGCTTATAGTTGACTACTTTGATTTCCAATAAAAATTCCATTTCAAAATCAACATCACACTTACATATATGAACTTGTTCTTCTAAAAAACAAACAAACAAACCAATCTGCCAGGCAGTGGTGTCACATGTCTTTAATCCCAGCACTTGGGAGGCAGAGGCAGGCGGATTTCTGAGTTTGAGACCAGCCTGGTCTACAGAGTGAGTTCCAGGACAGTCAGGGCTACACAGAGAAACCCTGTCTCGAAAAACAAACAAGCAAACAAACAATCAAACAAACAAACAAAAAAACTAAACCAAACTAAAACAAAACAAACCAAAAAAAAAAAAAAAAAACCCAATCCAATGTTTAAGTTTTTCTATTTCAATGTCATAATGAAAATCTTCACAAATTAAATGATGTGGTGACATTGGTCAGAAGTGTGACATAGAATAGGGAATGGCCACAGTCGGGCAACAGTGTGAGTTCAAAGACTTTGCACCTTGTCTCTCAGAAAAGAGTTTCTTCTTCTTCTTCTTCTTCTTCTTCTTCTTCTTCTTCTTCTTCTTCTTCTTCTTCTTCTTCTTCTTCTTCTTCTTCTTCTTCTTCTCCTCCTCCTCCTCCTCCTCCTCCTCCTCCTCCTCCTCTTCCTCCTCCTCTTCCTCCTCCTCTTCCTCCTCCTCTTCCTCCTCTTCCTTCTCCTCCATCAAACAAATGCCCTTGCTCAAGGACAGTTCTAAATTGGCTGCAATTTCCCCACGACTGATTATATTTACAAACAACCATCCATGAGCATATATCCTCAAGATAAAGATAACACGACGAATTTATAAATGGAGATGCACGACACAAGTTTTGAAAGCTCACTGAGCCACATCCTGAGTCCAATTTATTTTTAAATTTCAACTGAGCTCGCACTGGTGTGCGTGAGTTATTTGATGCCTGCTAATGTGGGTCTGTGGGATTTCTTAGTGCATCTTGGCACAGCATCAGGAGAACTGTAAGCGGTGTGTTACTACAGGGCACGCCTCAGCCTGACGACCTTTATCGGGTTTTTGATGCCATTTCGAGCTCAGCTAGGAGGTGGCTGTCTTCAGGTTCAAAAGGTTTTGTACTGATGTGGATTCCAATGTCATATAGGATGCACTTCAAACAGAATGCTTTGCTCATATATATATATATATATATATATATATATATATATATATATAATATACTTAATACATAAATTATATAAATGACATCTTGATGAGTTTCTCAGGCGGGCTTTCAACCTCTGGAGTCTCACTGACGTCAGAGGCTCCACACTTAGCCTTCTGCTACACTCCACGGATCAAAGGCATGCTCTCCCACCTGAGGACCACAGCACTCCGAGAGCAGCAGGCTGCCCTAGTTCCAAGTCCACATCCCTGCAGAGGCTCCTCTGTGCAGTATCCAGGTCCTGCCACTCCTGACAGGTGAGGCCCACAGCTGTGTCCTCAAATGATACTGACCCCATTTCCAACTTCAGGGGCACTGGGCATCCTCCCCGTGGCTCTCTCAGCCTCACAGGTTGACAGTGGCCAACAGAACCTCCTGCTTGCTCAGCAGAGAGTGAATGTAGCAAAAATGCCAGAGATCTGGCAGTTTCTTAATAAACTCAGACATAGGCTGTCTTCTCAGATCAACTCAGCCGTGGGGTTTTTTTTTTTTTTGAGAGAGAGAGAGAGAGAGAGAGAGAGAGAGAGAGAGAGAGATGGCAGTAGGCACATACACAAGCTTGAATGGGTGTTTGCAGCAACTTTATTTTGACTAGTTTTGGAGGCAAGGTGAGCCCCTCGCCTAATTTGTGAGCACTGGGCATATGAACAATGATCTTTATCCATCCTTGACCCAAGACAGTATCTCTGGCTCCAGAAACCAAACACACAAATAGCAGATTTACAAGAGAAAATCCATTTGAGCAATTTTGTAGAGCTAGGGATGAAACCTGATTGTTACTTGCTTTTTGGACAGATAATGACGAATTGTCTGAAATGACAGGACTTGGACTGCAGGTGTGGGTAAGTGAATTCCAGGACAGTCATTCCCTGGAGGTGTGTGGGTCTGTGAAGGCAGTGGAAGCAGAGGGATGGTTCTACAGTTCCATCAGAGCCCCAGGGTTTAGACTTTGGGGCTAAGGACGCTTCTCTCCCCTGGTATGAGAAAGGGCCATCTTCCTTCATGTTAAAGGAGTTTGTGGCCTGTGAATATAGGGACAGGCAAGGCACAGTATTGTCCTCCACAATTACAGCTTCTCAGTGTTTTCAGCTTGGAGAATCAGTGTGTCAGGTTGATGTATGCATTTTTACATAGACATGTCCTTAACTCCTTCCTGGATAACCAGCCCTTGGCCCATTTCACAACGGAATCTTATGAGTAATAAGGAAAAATGGGTACCACAGGAAGCTCTTGGAAACAATGAAGTGGAATGAGAAAAGCCAGACCTAGTGTGTGTCTTGCTGTATTCTGTTATATGACCGTCAAGCGACATTCTGAAGAACACACAGCTGTAGGCTCAGAGCACACACTCAGGGAATGTGTAGACTGGGGTATGCAGGACTGGGTTTGTGTGCAGGAGGAGACATGGAGGTGGGCAGAAAGTGCCATGTCTCTATATGCTTCAAAGCACATAAAGTATCACAACATTGAGAATTTGCACATGGCATCTGATTTTTTTTTTTAAAGGGGCAAAGAAAAAAGTAACCAACATAATTTGTGCATAGAGACAGCTGTGTGTGGATTTCAGACAATGGAGCAGGTGTGAAGGCGGAGCAGGTGTGAAGGCAGAGACTAAGACAAAGGTGTGGATGGACTGAATGAGGGGTGTTAAACACCTCAATAAGATGCTGAGGGTGGTGGCTGAAGCCTTATCAGCACTTAGAAGGCCGAGGCAGGGGAATTTTGCTGTGAGTTGCAGACTATCTGAGCCAAATAATGAGGTCCTGTCTAAAAGAAAACAAAAGAAATAAAAATGCACAGAGGGGCTCAGTAAAGAGGTTGGTGAGGGAGCAGCACGTACAGCGTGTCAGGGTCTGCTGCTCAGTGGTGGTGGGGCACTGAAGCCTTTGGGGGAGATGGTCTGGGCTCATAGCAGCTACCTGTCTGGTGAAGACCCCATCCCCACCTTTCCGATACATTTACCAAAAGTGTGAAAACCTTACAGTGTCTGGAAGCTGAGTAGGATGGTGTCATGGCTGTAGGGATGGTTATTGATTGGACAGAAGATGGCGAGAGATTGCTAGAAGGGACAGGCAGACAGGTATCTTTGAGAGACTAAAACCCACGGGACAGGCAGACAGGTGTCTTTGAGAGACTAAAACCCACGTCTTGATGGTTTTTCCTTGGATTTATGTTTCTTGAATTTCCTCTTCAGAGCTGCAGTGCGTTCCTCATAGGGCCCCCTGATCCAACACCCACTTCTATCTTTACCTTCACTGGTACCTGACCCAGGTATCCTCTGGACCCTCCAGGACTAGACACAGCACCTCCCCTCAGGTGGCCTGTGTGCAAACCCAGTCAGCAGAGCGTCTGAAGCTTGTGTGTGCTTGTCTGGAGTGAGAAGCAGGGATGGTAGTGGCACACCGTGTGAGGACTTACAAGGGCTCCACGCTCGCCAGTGATGCTTTCTGTAGTCCCATGAAGATGATGGGCAAAGTGGGCTCTCCTCCCCCTTTGCAGTTATTTCTCTTAAAGACTGTTGTTTTCTAAGTGTCGAACTTGGCCATGAGGGAGACACTGACTTTCCTACCTCAGCATCTGTGGAAATGCCCTTGGCTGAAATGACACATTTGGATAGACGGAGGGCTCTATATCTTGTTGCTGTGTGGGGAGATTAACCAGCAAGGGGCTGGGCATTTGCCATTTACAAGAAGCATTTAGAATAGAAACTCTTAGATCCTGAGCCTCTTGCTACTTGAATTACTCTCCTGGGCAAGTCACACCATGCAGGTGGCATTCGTGGGCCTGGCTGGAGGAGGTTCTACTTGCACATCTGTCTGTGGGACTTTACACAGGGTAGCAGTGTCTCAGCAGGAAGGGCTAGAAAAGTCAGGACTGTACTTTATCATTCAAGGATAACAAATGATATTAGTTCTAGAAGATTACAGGGTAAGTGGTCCTAAAGCTGTATGGTGTCTGTCTGTCTGTCTGTCTGTCTGTCTGTCTGTCTCTGTGAGTGCGTGTGCATGTGTGTGTATTCCTTTGCTTTTCCACTTGTACATCTGTGTGTTTATTTCTCTGGATGTTTATATGTCTGAGTTTTTCCAATTTGGAAGCCTCCTGCCCTCAGCAGGGAAATCCTGGAGCCTGCTAGGATCACACATAAAATAAAATGCGTTGGAAGTCCAAAGTTGTGGTGTTGACTTAGTTTTGGATGGTGGTGCATGGTGTTCTCAGCCTTCACAGAGCATCCTCCGTGAGGGCTCTCAAACAAAGCCCTCTGTTCAGAAAACTGCATGGTGGGGACACTCTTCCCCAAGTGTCATCAGTATTGATCTCTACTGTGAATCTGAAGTTGTGGGCACCATGTCACAATTTTGATGACCTTCCATGATGTCTTGCGTGGTCTGAGGACTTTTCAGTCATTGACTAAGCACCCACATCCGCTTCTCACACTCTACTTGTGTAATTTTTGCTTATTTTGTTTTTTAAGGAGAAACTTGTGATAATTCTACCCACCAGAGAGAGATACAGTCGATGGGCAGGAGATATGGCCCAGCCAGTGAAGTGTTGCTACACAAACATGAAGACCTGAGTTTGAATCCCCAGAACCCATATAAAGCCTTGGTATAGCAGCTGGCACCTGAGATCCCAGTGCTGGCAGTTTGAGACAGGATCCCTGGGGCTTGCAATCAGCTTAGCTGAATTCATGAGCTTCAGGTTCACTCACAGACCCTGTCTCTAAAGGAGTGGAGGTCAATTGAGGAAGATTTCCAATAGTGACCTCTGGCCTAGTGTATGTGCACATTTAATGCCCACCTCCACAACAACAACAACAACAACAACAACAACAACAACAACACACACACACCTAAATAAATAAATAAATATTCTTGTATTTGGAACCAGTAGAG
The DNA here is from genome assembly GCA_902729485.2 of Mus minutoides. Lineage (NCBI taxonomy): Eukaryota > Metazoa > Chordata > Mammalia > Rodentia > Muridae > Mus > Mus minutoides. The sequence continues at coordinate 352,371 of LR750644.1, forward strand.
GGCAGAAACCCCTTGTCATTGGAAAGCGTTGCTCAGACTACTGACAAGTCACATTCTGGTTAATTTAGTTCTCGGCATCTTGACCAATAGACACCCTTAAAGAGAACAGCTAAGTCTCCTGACTTAATCAGCATGTAGAAGTCCAAGTCTGAAATGATGTAGCAAAGGACACAGAACAGTCACTCAAATTACAGTGGAAAAATTAAACAAAAACCCCTTAATTTTAAATTATTTCTGGGGAAGAACCCGATAAAAGTTGAATATTCCATCAGCATTGTCAATTTTCAGTTTACTTCTTGCTCCTTTTTCTGTATTACCTGCTGGTACAGAGTTCACAAGAATACAGTTACTGACCAAAGAGAAGGGCAGGCTGGAATGCAAGTGATAAAGATGTCTCAGCTGGTCACGAACACTGGCAACGCCACCACCAACAGAGTCCTTCAAATGCTGCTGTCAGCCTGTTAGTGTCCAATGTGGAAAATCGAAATTGTCACCTCAGACTGTATGCATACATATAGATATACATATACCATTATGTGTATGTGTATACATATCATCTTAGTTGTATATAAGGTGTATAACACCGTCTTAGTATTTAAGAATCCAAATTAGCCAGGCGATGGTGCTGGCAGTGGCTGGTGGCTGTGGTGGGGCATGCCTTTAATCCCAGCACTTGGGAGGCAGGGGTAGGCAGATCTCTGAGTTCAAAGCCAGCTTGGTCTATAGAGCGAGTTCTAGGACAGCCAGGGATATACAAGAAATCATGTTTCAAAAACAACAACCAAAAAAAAAAAAAAAAAAAAGAATTCAGATTAAGCAGGAATAGCCTGACAGCTGAGAAGCCGGAGCCACCATAGCTTTTTTCTAAACCAGGGAAACACAAAGCACGTTTACACGGTGATGGGAGAAGAGGCGATCCTTTATTTTGTGTGATGAAACTCTACTAAAGGCAGAGCGCTCAGGGACAAACAAATGAATCAAAGCATCTGCGATGTATGGATAGCATGATTCCTCGGGGGTAAACAATCTCTTTTCTTTTTTTTCCTGCTGTTTTAATAAAACACAATCATGATGTATGAAAAGAATACAAAAGTCTCAATGCTGGTGTCACCCTTATTCACCCACGGATAGATGGCTGCCTTTGCACGGCTATAGCAGAGTTTGGTATTTGTGAGAGACCATATGGGCTGCAAACCCTGAAATATTTAATATCTCACTGTTTATAGAAAACATTTACATAGCCTTTGATGTGAGCTCCGAGAAGCAGCCAGCTTCATCTCTTTTGTATGCTGATGCATTCTGACTAATGTGGAAGGCACTTACTAAGCTTATATGTAATTAATGAGTGGCCATCCATGGCTAAATGGATGGATGGATGGATGGATGGATGGATGGATGGATGGATGGAGTGGGTAGGTGGCTGGATGGGCAGAGTGTGTGAATGAATGATTGATGTGTGGGCTTGGAATGACCTGGTCCTTAGACTGTGAGTCTGGCAGCAGTCTCCATTCTTGTGGAGTTCATCCAAAAGTCCCATCCTCCTCCTAAGAAACAGGCACATCAGACAGAAATTGGAGGCTTTGTCAGGAGATGCCTGTTGAAGAAGAAGGGCTTGGAGTTCAAATGATGGTGGCTGAATAATAGGCTGAGTGTCTACTGAGGAGCAGTAGATGCGGAGACCAGAGGTACTGACAAAGAGAACATGTGAGGAGCAGGAGATGGAGACCTGAGATTGTGGACTTGGAGGACCAGAATGAGGACGGAGGTTGAAGTCACAGAGGTGACTGCCAGACTGCGGTTTCCCAAAACACCTAATAGCACAGGGCTGTGCCCGGACCTGACTCCTGGAACTGTGGTTTCTGTTCTCTTCCTCCAAATTATCACCTGTGTAACAAAGGACTCTT
>LR750643.1:0-50143 GCA_902729485.2 Mus minutoides
AGGAACTCTAGGGAGATCAAATGGTCAAATGCAGAAAGAACTAGGCAGAAATATCAGAGACAGTGTCCTGGGACAGTGGACGTGTTTTCTGGAAAATAGTCTTCTTTTATTAAGAAAAATTCTATCAAGGACTCCTAGGGAGATGTCATGTCATGCAAGCACTCAATTCAACCTGCTAGCAAGTTGAAAAGAAAAAAAAGGGGGGGGGGATAAAGGTTTATTTTGTAGTCAAATTAATTATCTTTAATTATTAGTACTGCATTTGTACAGACAAAAAATGTATAAATCATGCTAGCACCACTTAGTGTTGATTGTATGCATACATTTAGAGCTGACAACTTGGTATTGAACCACCCATTACAGGGTTCCTGCCTGGGTGTTGACTTGTCTACTGCTCTCTGTTTCTCTCTCTCCATCTCTCTCTGTCTCTGTCTCTGTATCTCTGTCTCTCTCTCTCTCTGTCTCACTCTCTCTCTATATATATATATACATATATATTTGTTTATATATTATTTACAACATTTATATTTATTTGTATATTATATATGTTACATTGCATATTGTTTTTATATAATTATATGCATAATTTCTTACCTCTCTAGTTATTAACTGTCTGTAATACATCATCCATGGATGGGTCCTTGTGAGATATCCCTTATCCAGGATATCATGCAAATTCATGGATTAGTTATGTCTTGGTTAAACAATGATACTTTTGAGATTTCATGGAAATAATTTTATTCCAGGTACATATTGGTCCTTTGACTCTTAGAATTCTGCATCCTTCTTCAGCAATGTTTCCTGAACCCTAGGTTCAGAGGTTGTATTGTAGATTTATATGTTGGTCTGTGATCTCCCTGATCAGTGTTTCTCTATGTTTTGAGCAGTTGTGATTTTTTAAAATTCTCTCAATATGATGAAAAATTAAGCTTTTAATGAATGGTAACGACTATACTTATATATGTCTTAATAATAATTACTATTAATACAGTTTAAAATTAGTCTTATTTTGATTATTTATGAAGAATTCTCAATGCTATATAAAAATAACAAAAACAAACAAACAGACAAACAAAAAACCCAGGATGGCTAAAACAAAATCCTGTAAAAGAAAAGAAGTTCTGGTAGTACCACTATGTCTGAATTCAAGATGAGCTACAAAGCAATAATAATAAAAACTACATGGTCTTCGTATAAAAACAGAGAGGTTAATCGATGGAATCAAATTCAAGACCCAGATATAAACCCACACACCCATAAAAACTTGAGTTTTGACAAAGGAGCTAAAATCATACAATGGAGAACTGTTGTAGAAATATTTTAAATCCCAGTCCAGTGTTTCTGCTTACCTTTGGTTGTTGAGTTCCCAAATAAAAAACACATTCACAGCCTTTATATATCCCTAAACAGCACAATAGCTTGCCAATGTTATCTGCTTTCCTGGTTTCCCCCTACAGAAAAACCCCTTTTCCATCTCCCCTCCCCCTGCTTCTATGAGGGTGCTCCCCCACCCACCATCCCACTCACTCCTGCCTCCCTGACATGATTTCCCTACACTGGGGCCATCCAGCCTTTACAAGAGCAAGAATCTCCCCTCTCTTTGATGCTCAGAGAAGCCATTTTCTGCTACATGTACAGCTGGAGTCATGGGTCCCTCCATGAGTACTCTTTGATTGATAGTTTAGTCCTTGGAGCTTTGGGAGCTCTGGTTGTTTGATGTTGTTCTTCCTATGGGGTTGCAAACCCCTTCAGCTCCTCCAGTTCTAACTCCTCCATTGAGGACCCTGTGCTCAGTCCAATGGTTGGCAAGCAAACTTATTCAACTACTCCTGTTTCCTTAGGTTATGGAATCCAAATACGAATCTAGTACTGTCAGTTTCCTAAACAAGTATAGTCCCTAACTGGAATCTTAACTGTTATCACTAAAACATATTCTTTAAATTTGAGAGGCTGAAGTAATTGAAGAAAGATGATTACTTGCACATGAATATTGTGTTAGTAAAATTTGAAAGAATTTTATTCACAGACTGCTTAATTACATCTATAGAATCATCACTAAAAACCTTAAAAATTATGAAGGAACTCACTTTTTTCACTCTATGGTATGTAATTTGGGAGTATTTATCCTGACTAGTTCCTACCAACCTCAAAGTACTTGACTAAATAGTATGTTTGTGAGAATTCTTCCCACTAGAATTATCACTTGGGCCTGTGGTGTGTCTTCCCAAACACAAACAAATTGATTAGACAATTTGATTGTTTATTCACTGATTGTATCAGCATTTGTTTAATCATTAGCTATACATGGCTCACTTCATGCTTTTGTGTTGATAGGCTCTTTGGCTTGGTAGGCTTTATATTTGAAACAGGAATTATACATTTTCTTTAAGAAATTTTTAGTTATTTATTTAATAGAAAGTAGTATCATCTCTAGGTATCACACACACACACACACACACACACACACACACACACACACACACACACTTTATTTTGTGCAAGCTATGCATTCTAGAAAAAATAACCAGGTTTTGTAAAACATATATGATCACCATTTTGAGAATCACAATACTCAAATCCATTATTTCTCAGCTGGCTGAACTGCAAAATATTCACATCTAATTTAATGGTAGAACTGGGATGAACTTTCTCATGAACCTTTATCATCTTAGAGGTATACACAGTCAAGTATGTACCCTTTATGTGACATCCAAATTTTCTCCAGGAAAAAAATTTGCTTAACCCAGCTCAGAAGAGATAGGTTGAAGAAATGACTCTGCTAGCTCATCTTAGCCATCCTTACAGAGATTTAAAAACAAAAGGCATGCATAAACTGCCTTAATTTAAAAAAAAATCATTTTAAAGGAATAAAAATACATACTTGCAAGAAGTTTCTACAAAATACAAGTTGGGCATCAGTTACTCCAAAGTACAGAATTGTGACAATTCTTATTCTCAAATGTTTATTTCTCCTTTTTTTATTGGCACACATATATTTTCAGTAGAGCTCTGAGACTGAAGCTCTGAGCTGTGTTTGAATAAACACTGAACATCTTAGTTATTACTAAAAAATATGATTATACTGAAACCACTAAAAATTCATAGAGCTGTATAAAAACAAGTTTCTGCTTTCACATACTAGAGGCATGTCTATTCCTGAAAGAGTCACAAAATCTTATATTGAGAACCATAATACTAGGGGATATATATATATATATATATATATATATATATATATATATATATATATAAAATGTTCTACATTCATCACTTAAATCAATTCACTAGTGGAAAAGACTTAGTAGAGCTCAATAGTTAGTAAAACATTCTAAAAATATACATACTAAAGTTCAACTATTTTTCATGATTTATTTATTCTATATCTGGCTCATTGAAATCATGAGGATGAATAGGCTGATAGACTCACATTGTTTCTGCTAATTCAAAAGCTTAACTGTTTATATAAAGATATTAGTATAAACATTCTGTTATAGAATCAAAATCATCCAGACATGTGAAATTTAAAAAATCAAATTTCAAAGTAAGCCTAAATATTAATTCATTATATAAAAAACTTAGGGCCTGGTAATGTATAAATCTTTGTTTTATTTTTTTTATTAGATATTTTCTTCATTTACTTTTCAAATACTATCTCAAAAGTTCCCTATACCCTCCATCCCACCCTGCTCTTCTACCAACCCACTTCCACTTCTTGGCCCTGGCATTCCCTGTACTAGGACATATAAAGTTTGCAAGACCAAGGGGCCTCTCTTCCCAATGATGGCCGACTAATCCATCTTCTGCTACATATGCAGCTAGAGACATGAGCTCTGGGGGTACTGATTAGTTCATATTTTTGTTCCAACTATAGGGTTGCAGACCCCTTTAGCTCCTTGGTACTTTCTCTAGCTCCTCCATTGGCAGCCCTGTGTTCCATCCTATAGATGACTGTGAGCATCCACTTCTGTATTTGCCAGGAACTGGCATAGCCTCACAAGAGACAGCTGTATCAGGGTGCTTTCAGCAAAATCTTGCTGGCATGTTCAATAGTTTCTGTGTTTGGTGGCTGATTATGGGATTGATCCCTGGGTGGGGCAGTCTCTGGATGGTCCATCCTTTTGTCTTAGCTCCAAACTTTGTCTTTGTAACTCCTTTCATTGGTATTTTGTTCCCTATACTAGGGAGGAATGAAATATTCATGTGTTGGTCTTCCTTCTTCTTGATTTTCTTGTGTAGATTATGCAATTAGGAATCAACTATACAAAATAGGTTAGATAATGCTAATATATCACAAATAGCATTATTTCTTACTTTCTAATATTTCTGTAATTTCATTTCATGGTAATATACATTGTGATTGTTCACCATAGCTCTTTAATGCTCATCCTATCAGAAGAGGACTATACAGAAAGAAGGTGGATATTTAATTAATAGATCAATGAACACTAAATATTTTAAAGATTCAGAAGAATTAATAGTATAGTAATTAATTCTGCACAGAATTCATACTTTTTGTTTTTTAGAGTTTTTGTTTGTTTTGTAATATCACATAGTCTAAGGTAGATTATTACTAATAGTAAAATGGATTTTTTTGTTTTGCCTATTTATTTAGCTATGTTATGAATGATACTAAAAAGATATAAAAAAAATTGCCCACTTGTAAACACGAAAAATATTCTTACACCAAGAATCAGATACCATCCTGACTATTTGACCAAACAAGAAGCAATGAACTTTGATATTAAATGGCATGACCCTAACATGATTAGAGGAGGAAAAGAACACATATCTGAGAGATAAGGGAAAGAGAAGTCAAAAGTGAAAATCATGGATCTGAAAAGCAGTTAAATAACAGAGATGAGATGTTGAATTCTGCATTTCCTTCATAGTGCTCTGAACACTCTTTCATACATGATTAGTTAGGTTCAAAATATGGAAAAAGAAAACAAACTTTAAAAATTATAACTAGAAGTCCTCAGACAAACTAATTTATGTATTAGAGTTTTATAAAAAAAATACAAAAAATTTTGAGATTTTCCTGAATTGGAATGGCATATAAACAACCATAGTAAAGAACCATAAAGAAGTTTACACATTTAAGACTTCATAATGCTTCAGAAATGTAATTCTACTGTAACTCAGAGTTTTGATAGGTCCCAAGGAAGTAAACTAAAGTATAAGTGTGTGAAAATTAGTTCATTCTTAATTTATTTATTCTCCCTATTCATGCCTACTATCTTTTCTTCATTTCTGATATAGTTGTTCCCCATAAAATGAAAATAATAAGCTACAATTATGGACAAGACATATACTTTGTGATTCGAAATATATAAGATAAAATTAGCAAAGTAAGAAAATCATAATAAACTGTAGTAAGCTAATTAGAATGTTTGCCTTTAGCAGACACTATTTCACTTTTATAACCCATGCATACAGCTATAGATTTCAGGTGACCAATGATAATTTAATATGGTAAGTGCTCATTATTTTATAAGTGTATTTATTACATGCCTTGCAATGGTAATTTGTTAAATTGATTTTCAAAACTAGGAAAAGAATGAGCTTAATGGTCTGCAGCATTTCTTGCTTCTAGACAACCACGCCCAAAGGAATGAATATTGAATTATCTGATGAGTTGTTTCAGTAATCCTTCAGAGTCTTTCAATTAAATATATAAGCTTTTATTTTAAGTAAAATATAAAGAGTTTATGTTAAATGTGGATATTCAGCACTGATGCATTATTAAAAGGATCTATGTCTGAAAAAAAATATGACAGAAATGCATTTCACCTTTTTTTGTGTGTGTGTGCTTATCTGACTACCCGTGAATGACTAGGAGGAATACCTACTACCACTTTTACCAAGTAGTTTCTCCTCACTAGACAGATATGACTCATGTACTCAAATCTGTACTTTTCAATCAGATCAGCAAATCAGATACCTAACATTATGTACTGAAGAAATATATTTTCTTATTCAATGATGTAAAGATTAGGGTTAAAAATTCTTTAATTGACAAATATTGGCCCTGATATCAAATGTCAATTCATAAACTCCATTTTATCCCATTTCCCTCCTTCAAGTGGGAGAGATAAATTCTTATGCCCCAGGCTCTCATGGATTCTATTGGTGGGAGTAAGCTTTATAATATTCTCAAATCTTTTCTTGTTACTTTGTTTCTTATAATTAGGGACAATTTTCATCTTTTTATATGTAAAGGTAATTGTCTCCTGTCAATAATTTTATTTTCTGTAAGTACCTAAACACTATAGAACTAATACATTAATTAGTCATGTCAATATTACCCATAAATGCCTATGGTTAAACCAACATGGAATTATAAAATTACAATTATCTTCATTTTTTTCTATTTTTACTGTAATGAAAAACAATTAACCATCCAGATAATTAATTATCAAGTTATTAACCACCCAGAAACTGCCCTACCCTAGGGTCCATCCCATAATCAGCTTAAACCTTGCAGATATCAAAAACTTGTATCTGAAGCTATCATAGTGCCTTTATGAAAGAGAGCTTTTAGAGTCTTTTTTTTTTTTTTTTCTGTCCTTAAACTCCAATGTTATTTCCCTTTCCCTGAAATTCTACAAGGGTTTCTATGCACTGTAAGTGTTGAAATCCAACCAGGGACTATGCCAAGGAAAGCTCTACTGAAAGCCATTTCAAATTTCCCTCCTTTTTCTTCATGTAAATTTCTCAAAGAGAACAATTAAAAAGTTTACATACTTTATATATATATATAAAGAGCATTACACAACATCAAGAAGTTATCGATAAAACCCTTACATATTTTAGCAAGGATGTAATTAACTACCTGTTACCAAACTATAGTAGGCAAGACCTCATGGAAATACATTAGAAAAGAAAAAGAACCACAGAGGTGCAAAGAACACCAGGGCCAAGATGTGGGACTGGGTGGGTAGGGGAGCCGGGCGGGGACAGGGGAGGGTATAGGGGACTTTCTGGATAGCATTTGAAATGTAAATGAAGAAAATAACTAATAAAAATTGGAAAAAAAAGAATTCATACTGAGTGAGGTAACCCAATCACAAAAGAAGTCACTTGTTATGTACTCACTGATAAGTGGATATTAGCCCAGAAATATAGACTACCCAAAATACAATTTGCAAAACACAAGAAACTCAAGAAGAAGGAAGACCAATGTGTGGATACTTCATGTCTCCCTAGAATAGGGAATAAAATACCTATGGAAGGAGTTACAGAGACAAAGTTTGGAGCTAAGGATGGACCATCCAGAGACTGTCCTACCCTGGGGTCCATCCCATAATCAGCCACCAAATAAAGACACTATTGCATATGCCAGCATGATTTTGCTGAAAGAACCCTGATATAGCTGTCTCTTGTGAGACTATGCCAGTGCCTGGCAAATACAGAAGTGGATGCTCACAGTCATCTATAGGATGGAAAACAGGGCCCCCAATGGAGGAACTAGAGAAAGTACCCAGGAGCTGAAGGGGTCTGCAACCTTATAGGTGGAACAACCATATGAACTAATCAGTAACCCCAGAGCTCATGTCTCTAGCTGAACATGTAGCAGAAAATTGCCTAGTTGGCCACCATTGGAAGAGAGGCCCCTTGGTCTTCCAAACTTTATATGCCCCAGTACAGGGGAACACCAGGGCCAAGAAGTGGGAGTGGGTGGGTAGGGGAGCAGGCTGGTAGTTTGCAGCCAATTCTACACTATCAACCCTGTCGTCATTTTGATTTTCTTTTGCAATTTTCAGATTAAAATATAAATTATTTCCTACTTCCTTCTGCTTCTTTCAAATACTTTCATATTCTGTTACGTTACACCCTGGACCATCCACTACCTGACCTTAATTTCCCTTGGGGAGTTGGGGGGAGGAGGCACCCAGTCAAAGCTCAGAGTCTAGGAACAGATGAGAATGAAGCAGCAAGCTCATTTATTAATTTTCAGAGAGTGGAAAACAACCTTTATAACCTTCACTCATGTATCATTGATTTCAAACAAGTGTATCCTTCTAGTATAAATTCTGTCATTGTGTAAGTCACCAGTCTCTAAGCCCCCAGGCAAGGTTCAGTCTGGCCTTCAGGCAGAAGTTGCCTCCACAGCTGCCCAGCTACTTGCTGTTTACCAACTTTTAAGTGGAAGCAGCCACTACTTTGTCAGTGAGTCCTGCTGTTCCTCATATAGTATTCCACCATCACTACCTCAAAGAAATGGCTACTTTTTCCTTTAAATAAATGAATGAACAACTAAACAAACAAACAAATTAATGGAATGGGAAACAACCTGATTAGTCAGTTTAATGTTGCTTATATGTGTTATACTTCAGAGCTGATTGCTTCCATTTGGATAACCATCAGATTGACACCTTCCTAAAGCAAACTGATGAATCCTCTCATCAGCAGTCAGTTGTCTATAATGCTTTGGTCAGGGGTAGATCATCAGATATCTGTGAAATTCCTTTTTTTCACAGTAGCATGCACACTGGTGTTGTCATTGATAAGATATTTTTTAGACAGCTATATCACCCCTTGGTACAAATACTTTCATATTCATATGTAAAATGATTTTTAGTTTTATTCTACTTGCAGAATCATGAACTAGTTTTCACTGAACTCATTAAGGTATATATATATATATATATATATATATATATCCTCTGTAGATATTTTGAATACTACTACATTGACTAAAATATCTTACTGATTACTTTATCCATGATGACTTTAACTTCTTTAACCTGATTTGACACAATATGGAAGAAATACAAGATATTCTCTACTTAGCCCTTACATCTACATTTTAATTTTTAACTTAATTCTTAATATGTAGTTTGTGCTGGCAGTACTATGCATTGCATGGTTTGCAACTAAGAATAAATTAATTGGTATATTAGTAAACAACTCCTTAGAAATAAATTAACTGAACTATAAGAATATTAATTCATATGGAATGCTCCCATACAAAACTAAATAAGCCCAAGTGATTTTTGTTAACTTACATATTTAATCATTTTTTCCATAAATAATTTTTATTAGATATTTTCTTTATTTAGATTTCTAACTTTACCCCTTTTGTCAGGAAAGGGAAGAACAAGTGGGTGGGTTAGTGAGCAGGGGAGGGGGGATGGGAGAGGTTTTATTTTCAGAGGGGAAATGAGAAAAGGGGATAAAATATTTAATTTTTTTTTAACCAGCCCCCATCCTTCCTTTGTTTTCAGGCCAAACCTTGTTCTTCCCTTCTCGCAGTCCCTTGTCTCATCCCCTTCCATAACCAGGTACCAACCCACCCAGGCACATCATGTCTCAAAAGGACCTAGAACATCCTCTCCCATTGAAGCCAGGCTAGNCTGATAGGATTCATCCAGCAACCAATGGAAACAGATGCAGAGACCCACAGTGAAATGTTAGGCAGAAGCAAGTAATTTTAAAAGACGTACCTATTGCATGTAGTTTTATGCTCTACCCACCTTTACTACAGGAGATGACCTGCTACCAGACCTCACTAGGCTTCCTGTGAATCCTTAGACAAGACAAAACACACACACACACACACACACACACACACACACACACACACACACACACAGTTTGTCCCTTTTTAAACTTGCCTTTGGATACTATTGCTGGGCATTGCTATCTCCCACCTAAAAAAGGATGCTCTTTCCAATGTCTGACTCTCCACCTGCCCTAAACATGGTTTGCTAAACCAAATGCCTGTTGGAGCAGACTGTGTGGCCACTCTGTTTCAAGATCTCACATGGTTGCTACCTTTCTCCTCTATCCAAAACATGGCTAACTCCTCTCCTTACTTCATTCTCCCTGACTACTCCAGGGACCCAGAAGTCCCACCTGTCAATTCCGCCCAGAAATTGTCCCACAGCATTTTTTATTGGCAGATCAAGAACTAATTGGAGAACAGGGCAGCATCAGAACTGCTCCCTACATACTCTCTATATTTATTCATTTTTTTAAAAAAAATACCAGTCAACTTTTTTTTTTTTTAATGACAGTTCCTTGTTGCTTTACTTTAAGGTTAATTCATTGAGATAATAAAATGCCCAAAGTAAAAATAATACATGGGATTGATATTTTTACTAAGAGAGCACATTGTTTAACTGTTTTGATAGAGAGGTTTAGGGAAGTGATTAACAGATGGGATATCAAAAAAACTGAGTTCTAGTCATCTCTTTGACTTGGGAGACTCAGGTCCACTTAGTTCTCTATCATTATAAGAACCTAATCAATTCAAAACAAAGCCAAACTAGAAAGACGCACCATGGAATCGATAGTAGAAGGTAAGAATGGTGCAAATAAGATAAACTAATACACTTAAAAATACATTAGATGATGTCAACAGAAGTATCCTTGGGAATATAACAGTGTCTTTATAGATATTTTGAAATTTAGGTGGAAACCACTTGGGTGGGCTGAGATCTATCTTCATTGTTTTATGTTATTTATGTGTCATCTATTTTCTTTTTACCTTAAGATGTATAGTAATCTGAAACTTAAATATATTGTAGATATCAGTAAATTAACAAAGTATTTACCATTGAGAAAAATACTGAAATAGGGTCAAAACATATGGTAGCTGTCATTATTACATTTTCGATTTATACTCTATTTTTTTCATACAACAAGGTATTGCTTGAATTTCAAAATTGCTGTTTATCTTAAAATATTTTGTAATTTACCTGTTTTCTTCTGTGGTTGGCTGTTATTATTAGCTTCTTTGCTTCATGACAAAGTCAACTTGACTTAGTCATATGATTTTGTGGTACTCAGTATGATGTATTTCAGCACACCTTGTATCACATACCTTGTTAGCATTATCCTGCTCAGAATTTGGAATGTCAGAGGGAAAAATTGAGACATAAAAACATGCGAATATTCTTATAAGATTGCAGCAATGTTTGTTCAGTTGCTTGAAATGATCATGCCTGCAATACATAAGAAATACTCTGATTTACATTTTATACATAGTGAATACCATTTTAGTTTCTATAAGAGATTACTTTTTAAAAAAAATATATGGTCTATGGAGAACAGCATAAACTTGACTCTCTTGTTACATTATGTGTAAGTATGTGGCATAATTTAAGTGCTTCCCCTGTCTTATTCATAGTAAAATCAGTCGTGCTGCAATAGTATTAATTGAGAGTTTTAGATATAAGACTGAGCCATAGGGGAATTCCCATTATGAATTGGTTAAATTCCTTAATAAAAAAATTAAATTTGGTGATGATTTCATTTTTAATCTAGTTTTTTTTAGAAATACTAAATATTGAAAATAGGGCCCTATTACTTTAGACAAGGAATCTACTACTGAATCATGACACTAGCTATATTGCTCTTTATTATGCAAATAATTAGATAATAAAACCCTATGAAGAAGACAACACTCAACTCAATTGCAGGGTAAATAGAAACCAGGATGAAAATCAACTAAATTCATTATCATGCCAGCTAGTTCCAGAAGGTATATGGCACATTATCAATTATTAAAAGCACCAGTAGTCTTACTTAGATATGAACAATACAAGCTCTGATATAAAACTGTCTGTCAGGATATTCCCATGTGCAATACTGGCATGACTTCTATCAGATAACAACTAATTTCTGATTGGATTTGAGTCCAACTCTCTATTCAGAAATCCGTATCTGGTAGTATAAACCCCCACAAAAATCCAAGGGATGGAAAGTCCTAGAACCTACACAGAACTTAATTTTGTTGTTGGTTTAAGTTTTCCATAGTGCCAAACCACCTTCTAAATATAAATTTGTGCCCATAGACTAAAAGGTTTTCATTGCAGTGATTTTTCTCTGACGACAGTGACTAATATCTCCACAAGGTACAGAAAATAAATGGCATGTGATGTCTCAGCTCAAAATAACACCCTTGTATCACTGCATAGGTTTAGGGAATATCGTCAAAGAGGAAGTAGAAAGGTTGAAAGAGCTGAAAGACAGAGGGAAAACCGGAGAAATGTCAACTTCTGGGAAGACAATAGCCATTGCCATCATTAAAATTCAGTAATCGTGGGTAATTACACTTGGTTTCTCCGTGGATAGTCATATCAACAACTAAGCAACAGCAGAAAAGAGACTCTGAGTGTCTGACCCTAGACTGTTAAATCATTTACTGCAGACACATTCATGGAAAGGGAGAAGCTTCAGTTGATGATGGAACATTCTCAATGGCTAGTCCTAATACAAAGGTCACATAGGAAGCCATCATTAAACTAACATGGGTCCATATGAATCCAGAAGACGTAATTTTAGGAAATGGACAGTTGGAGAAGACATGGGTAGATAAATGAGGGAGAAGCGTTTATTGAAAGTGTAACCAGACTTCCATATAGACAGAAATGGAATTCTCAAAGTGATTGTTTAACTAAATTTTTATCTAGCATATTCTAAGATTTTATATTTAAATATATTCTAATTAAAATTTTATCTAGCATCTCTCTCTCTCTCTCTCTCTCTCTCTCTCTCTCTCTCTGTGTGTGTGTGTGTGTGTGTGTGTGTGTGTGTGTGTGTCTTTCTATCTTACAAGAAATGGATAGTTAATGCTCCTTCCACTAAATAATGCCGCATATAACAATCCTGTTTGTGGAACAAAATAAGATCTCTGAGCTGTTAGCAATTCAGTCTTGAATTTCTTGGCTTTCAGGATGATACAAATATAAATCTAATTTTGCTATCAATTGCCTAGTCTCAAGTGTTCTTTTATTCTGAGAAAGATGGAGGAAGGCAATTTCTGTGCACGAGGCCTAACATGAAGAAAGAGCTATAAAATAAATATTTTCTAATTTCTATACTGATATAGCATCTCTACCATAGACTCTGAAGATTCTGAGTGAGACCTTTCTGTCAAGGAAGGAGTCTCAGAATATTGAGGGTGTAATAAAACGGAGGCAATAACCAGAGGTTTTGTGAATTCACTCCTGTTTCTGTTTTCTACTATGGTCCCTGTGTGCTAGATATGGTGTAGATGCTTAATTTCTGTTCTCATGAAAGCAATTTTAAAAAGTTGAAAAGTAAAATGTTCAAGTTACTTAACGCCATAACTATCACTCTCTCACTTGATTCCAAACAATGAATGAACAAAATCCAAAGGGAAGTCACAGAGCAAGAACCCTTTCCTCATTCAAAGAAAGTCAACTCTCTTGGCTTGATCTCTCTAACTCATCTCTTTCCCCCTTTCCAAACAATAGTCATATCAACATTTTTCTTTTCTCTTTTGGTTTGTAGTGAATGTATTACTGTGTGTTCCTCATACATGCATGCATGTATATGTAGATACGTGTTCATGTGATAGTGTAGGCCAGGAGAGGCTATCATTACTCTCTTTACATGGAGTTTTCCAGACAGAGCCAATTGCCATGTTCTGAGCTCGCTGACTGTACAGACTGCTAGTCTGTAAGTTTTGGTGATATATCTGTCTCTATGTTTCTAAGGTACTAATATTGCAGATGTGTATCAAAACAACTGGCTTTTATGTGGATGCAAGGGATAAGAATTCAGGTCCTCACATATGTGTGTATTAGGCATTTTATTGTCTAAAACATCACATAGACCCAATACCTGCCTTAAAAAATATTAATACTCAAACATGATACCTTTCCCTATAAATTAATTAAAATTTATTCTTAAATTTTACGATGAATCACTCTAAATATGCATATAATCTGCATATTTTAAACTATAACACATATTTGTCTACAGTGAGGATCACTGAAAATCAAACATTTCACTATATCTGACAAAAATATCGATTACTAGAAGTCTACTACTTTGCAGTGAATGCTAACAAAATTGGTACAAGATGGGAGCATACTGATCAATCGGAGATGGGTTTGCGAACACAATGGATATAGCATGTCATTTAAGCTTGGAAATCCTAAAACAGAATATGTTTAATGTATATATGCACTATCTAAAAGATCAATCTGTTTGAAAATATTCATTTAAAAATATGCTCTATATTTCTCTTATAAAAGAAAAAGTGTAAATGTGTTGAACTACCTTTGTAAATATTAAATGTTATGTAAAATATTTAGTAAGCTGCTTTGTATTCCACAGTTACTGAACTGTAATAGTAACCAGATTCGCCAGGCGTGGTGGCACACGCCTTTAATCCCAGCACTTGGGAGGCAGAGGCAGGCAGATTTCTGAGTTTGAGGCCAGCCTGGTCTACAAAGTGAGTTCCAGGACAGCCAGGGCTACACAGAGAAACCCTGTCTTGAGAAACCACACACACACACACACACACACACACACACACACACACACACACACAATAGTAACTAGATTCATAAGAAATGTGTGAAACATTTCCTGAGGCACATTTTAATTAAACAAATACCCAATTTGGAGACTAATCATAATCAGTTAGATAAAGCCATTTCCCTATCTTGCACAATTCAGTCTTTATCTGTATCAGGTCAGATGAGCTAATATCCTGGCTTCCCTCAGAAAGCTGAGTTTGGTCAGCTAAGAAAAATTTAAAGGAGAATGTTGCAGTTGCAATATTGTAGTTTAGAAATTAGAACAATTCTAAGGTCATTTACATTGCAAAAAGAAATCTTGACTGGGCACATCGGCTTGTATCTAGGAAGACTATCAGTTCCTTCCCGCTCATCCATTTAGTCACTCACTCTAGATTCCCAAATTGACTAGTCAAAGATTTTGATGGTGCTGATCACCTCAATCACTCCCAGACTGAGATCTAAGCCCTGGATAGGTGTAGGAGATGAACTTTTGAGTTACAGTAGTAATCAAACATAACTGGACTGTAAATGATTGGCTTGCTTATTAGGTCACCCTCACAACCAGACTGGATGACCCAATCAGCAATCAAATCTCACTGCTTCACTAGCCAAGCAATTGGGCAAAGAAAATCAAGTATCCGTGACCAATTCCTTATACTTTATAGATATCAATTGTGTTTCTCATCATACAGATTGATATTGCTTACCCTTTTCTTCCTAGGTTTGGTTCTCTGTTGACTCTGCTATTCTACCCTATTTGTTTTATTGTAATTTAAATGCTCTGGCTAAATATATAAGTACATGTTTTAATAAAAATACCATTATTTTCATCTTATACTTGTTTTAGTAATAGCTTTTAATTTTATAACATTTCTTTTATTCTGTAAAATAATGAGGATGACACTTAGAATGTGGTTGAAATATATCCATTTAAAATAGAATTCCAATAATGGTAATATCCAAAAGAAAAAAAAATACTCTCTTTGCTCAAGAGAGTACAAGTCCTGTGGTGCTGGGCAGTGAGGATCTGAAGCAACATGATTTGTACTCCATTCCCAGAAGCAAACATGCTGGCAACCTGAAGTGATAAACAGTTACCTCTCCACACCAGGGATTTCTGCTGTGATTTATCCTGGGAAGTTACTGCTCCTTCAAACTTTGGACATTGGGAAGTGGAAACGGCTCTTATGCTCAAAGAATTTTAAGTCTGTGCAGTGTCTTTTTTGGTACATTTTGCTCATTTCACTGTACAGTGGGAAAAAAAAAGAATAGAAAAAAGAAAGCAAAAGTATATAAATATACAAAGACAATAAATATATTTATATGCATATTATATATCAAACAAATATATATTATCTATAGTGTTATATAAGTGTATAATGGTAGGAGCCATAAAGCATCTTGAGGGCACACGGAATGAGTGCTTTTCTGATGGAACTCTGCTGTAGAAAGGCCCATGAAAATCCCTTCAGGACCTGTGGTGAATTTGGTGACCTCAATGCTTACTACCTTATGAGGTTACATGTGGTATAACCTCTCCTTGCTTTCACTGTGCTATTTATACACATAGCAGTATTTAATTTTACTTTGTCAGTAAAGGACAAGGTCCAGATCACACAGGCTGAAAGTCCAACCCGTGATTCTTTCTTTCTCAATACTCTTATGAGGAATAGAACTATCCTTTCCTCTCCTCTCTCCTCTTTCCTCTATCTGCCTTCTAGATCCTCCAGATCTGACCATTATTACTGGGTATTTTGGGACTCATAGCCATGCCCCAAGAGAAAGATCTACACTCACACTGAGAAGACCTATAGCAGTTGTGGAGAGCAGGTCTCGATTGCATAACTGTTCTGACTAAGGTGTGTCCAAGTAACAGAGATTTAGAAGTGGGGAAGCTTTAAAGTTATAAATTGTAGGTCATTCCCAATATGGATAAGTTGACAACCAAAAATAGCCATCACAAACTTGTCAATTTCGCACACAATCACATCTCCTTATGTCCAAATGAAAACAATTACCAAGTCCTAATAACAACTAACATGATATAATTATCCCATGTTTAATTGCAAATGAATAAACAATAATCTTTAGCAGGGTGGGATCTTGCCCAGAGTTCCCTCCTCCTTCCATAATAGCCTCTAATATCACTGAACACAGAATGTATATCATTTCACTTACTGGTGACCCTTTAATCTTTGCACCATACATTTTATATATTTCCTTTGTCAGCTTCTTCCTTTTCTTTTTTTTTTTTTCAAAAAATTTTTATTAGATATTTTCTTAATTTACATTTCAAATGCTATCCCAAAAGTTCCCTCTACCCTCCCCCTGCCCGGCTCCCCTGCTCACCCACACCCACTTCTTGGCCCTGGTGTTCCCCTGTATTGGGGCATATAATGTTCTGGTTAGTTCATATTGTTGTTCCTCTTATAGGATTGCAGACCTCTTCTGTTCCTGGGGTACGTTCTCTAGCTTCTCCATTGTGGGCCCTGTGTTCCATCATATAGATGACCCGGAGCATCCAATTCTATATTTGCCAGGAACTGGAATAGCCTCATATCTCATATGAGACAGATATATCAGGGTGACTTCAGCAAACTCTTGCTGTCCTATGAAATAGTGTCTGAGTTTGGGGACTGAATATAGGATGGGTCCCCAGGTGGGGTAGTCTCTGGATAGTCCATCCTTTTGTGTTACCTACAAACTTTGTCTCTGTAACTCTTTCATGGGTATTTTGTTTTCTATTCAACAGAGGAATGAGGTGTCCACAAGCTGGTCTTCCCTCTTGATTTTCTTGTGTTTTGAAAATTCTATCTTGGGTAATCTAAGTTTCTGGGCTAATAACCACATTGATATTAAGTTAATAAAACACATCAATGATACTAAGGTAATAGCTATAATTATAGTAAATACACAAGGGATTGCTTTAAGTTCTTCGAAAGTACCACCCGTAGAGAGCTATTCTATGGTAAAGGAGCAAAATAAAACAAAAGTATATACCTGAGATTTATTAGATGTCTGAGAGGATATGGTACAGTTAGTTCAACAATGAATTGCTACCAACAGGAAGTCCAAGAATATAGTTGTTCACTCTCTGACACAAATGTTTCAGCTGGTCTTCAGTAGAATATAGAATTCTAAAGAAGCATGCTCTAACTTCTTGAAGTAACAGCCTTGCCATCTAGAATAACACTAAGCTGGTCAAGAGTAAAAGCATTCTAATTTCATATTCTTTAAAAGTGGATCGCCATTCCAGTCAGTGCTAGCGCCTGGTCACCTTGGGTGCAGGGTCTGCACACAACCCCGTGGTACCTAGAGGACTCTCCACACGATCTTGGGACCACTGCTGAGTGTAACACAACTTCTGTTCCAACCTAATTGCAGGACATGAGACAAATTGGAGAAACAGAGGATCTTCCAGACAAGGGGCAAGGGTCCCTTCCAGTCAGCACCAGCGCTGGGTCACCTTGGGCACAGGATCTGCGCACACACCCCCACAGTCGCTACAGGACTCTCTGCGAGATCTTGGGACCACTGGTGAGTGGAGCACAACATCTGTTCCAATCCAATTGCGTGGAACCTGAGACAGGATTAGGGAGGCAGAGAATTGGCCAGACCAGGGAACAGGTCCCTTCTGGTCAGCATCAGTGCCAAATAATCTTGGGCACAGGGTCTGCTGCACACACCCACGGTCCCTAGAGGACTCTCCACGTGTTCTTGGGACCACTGACCAGACAGTTCCAAACTCCTCAAAGGAGACACCACTCCCAGGCACTGTAACATGCCCAGGATATTAGGACAAGAGTATCCCAGAATAATAGGAGGTGGGTCACACCAGTATTCCAGGGTCTCAGTGGAACTTGACTGCCAAGAACTCAGACATACCCAGAATATTAGGTTCACAAGAGCCCACAATCAAAGGATCACAGTGAAATCTGGACTAGGAGGAGTCCAGAATCAACAGGGATTATAAGAAAGACAGGCTCCAATCAAATATATTGAGGACAGCAAGCACCTGAGATAATAAGATGGTAGAAGGCAAGCATAAGAACAGAAGCAACAGAAACAAGGGCTAGTTGGTTGGCATCATCAGAACCAAATTCTCCCACCATGGCAAGTCCTGGATATACCATGATGCCAAAAAAGCAAGACATGGATCAAAAGTCACTTCTCATGATGATGATGGAGGACTATAAGAAGGAATTACAGGAAAAAAACAGGTAAACAACTAGAAATATTTAAAGAGGAAACACAAAAATCCCTTAGAGAGATACAGGAAAACAATACCAAATGGAAGATGGAATTGAACAAAACCATCCAGGATCTAAAAATGGAACTAGAAATAATAAAGAAAACCCAAAAGGAGATAACCCTGGAGATAGAAACCATAGGAAAGAAAACAGGAAACATAGATATGAGCATCAGCAACAGAATACAAGAGATGGAAGAGAGAATCTCAGGTTCAAAAGACTCCATAAGGATCATGGACACAACAATCAAAGAAAATGCAAATTGCAAAAAAGATCCTAACTCAAATTATCCAGGAAATCCAGGACACAATGAGAAGACCAAACCTAAGGATATAGGAGTAGATGAGAATGAAGATTCTCAACTTAAAGATCCAGCAAATATCTTCAACAAAATTAGAGAAGAAAACTTTTCAATACCTAAAGAAAGAGATGCCCATAAACATACAAGAAGCGTACAGAACTCCAAATAGACTGGACCAGAAAAGAAATTCCTCCCAACACATAATAATCTGAACAACAAATGAACTAAATAAAGCCAGAATATTGAAAGCAGTAAGGGAAAAATGTCAAGTAACATATAAAGGCAGGCCTATTAGAATTAATCCAGACTTCGAACTAGGAAAGCCAGGATATCCTGAACAGATATAATACAGACATAATTAAATATAATTAAAGCAATCAACAGCAAACCAGTAGCCAACATCAAACTAAATGGAGTGAAGCTGAAAGCAATCCCACTAAAGTCAGGGATTGGGCAAGGCTGCCCACTTTCTCCCTACCTATTCAATATAGTACTTGAAGTCCTAACCAGAGCAATTCGGCAACAAAAGGAGATCAAGGGGATACAAATTGGAAAGGAAGAAGTCAAAATATCACTGTTTGCAGATGATATGATTATATATATATATATATATATATATATATATATATATCCCTAAAATTTCCACCAGAGAACTCCTAAACCTGATAAAAAGCTTCAGTGAAGTAGCTGGATATAAAATTAACCCAAACAAAGCCTTTCTCTATACAAAAGATAAATGGGCTGAGAAAGAAATTAGGGAAACAACACCCTTCACAATAGTCACAAACAATATAAAATATTTTGGTGTGACTATAACTAAAGAAGTGAAAGATTTGAATGATAAGAACTTCAAGTCTCTGAAGAAAAAAAATGAAGATCTCAGAAGATGGAAAGATCTCACATGCTCATGGATTGGTAGGATCATTATAGTAAAAATGGCTATCTTGCCTAAAGCAATCTAGAGGGTCAATGCAATCCCCATCAAAATTCCAACTCAATACTTCAATGATTTAGAAAGGGCAATTTGCAAGTTCATCTGGAATAAAAAAAACCTAGGATAGCAAAAACTATTCTCAATAATAAGAGAACCTCTGGTGGAATCACCATGCCTGGTCTCAAGCTGTACTACAGAGCAATTGAAATAAAAACTGCATGCTACTGGTACAGAGACAGACAGGTATATCAATGGAATAGGATTGAAGACCCAGAAATGAATCCACACACCTATGGTCACCTGATCTTTGACAAAGGGAGCTAAAACCATCCAGTGGAAAAAAGACAACATTTTCATCAAATGGTGCTGGCACAACTGGTGGTTATCATGTAGAAGAATGGGAGTTGATCCATTCTTATCTCCTTCTACTAAGGTCAAGTCTAAGTGGTTTAAGGAACTTCACATAAAACCAGAGACACTGAAAATTGTAGAGGAGAAAGTGGGGAAAAACCTCCAAGCTATGGGCACTGGGGAAAAATTACTAAATAGAACAGCAATGGCTTGTGCTGTAAGATCAAGAATTTTCAAATGGGACTTCATAAAGTTGCAAAGCTTCTGTAAGGCAAAAGATACTGTCAATAAGACAAAAAGGCCAGAAACAGATTGTGAAAGGATCTTTGCCAATCCTAAATCAGATAGGGGAATAATATCCAACACACACACACACACACACACACACACACACACACACACACACACACATATATATATATATATATATATATATATATATATATATATACCTTCTTGATATATATATATATATATCATACATATCAAGAAGGTGGACACCAGAAAATCAAATAACCCCATTTAAAAAATGGTGCACAGAGCTAAACAAAGAATTCTCAACTGAGGAATACAGAATGGCTGAGAAGCACCTGAAAAAATGTTCAACATCCTTAATCATCATGGAAATGGAAAGCAAACAACCCTGAGATTCCACCTCACACCAGTCAGAATGGCTAAGATCAAAAATTCAGGTGACAGCAGATGCTGTCTTGAATGTGGAGAAAGAGGAACACTCCTCCATTGTTGGTGAGATTGCAATCATGTACAACCACTCAGAAAATCAGTCTGGAGCTCCCTCCGAAAAATTGGACATAGTTCTACTGGAGGATCCCGCAATANACCCTGAGATTCCACCTCACACCAGTCAGAATGGCTAAGATCAAAAATTCAGGTGACAGCAGATGCTGTCTTGAATGTGGAGAAAGAGGAACACTCCTCCATTGTTGGTGAGATTGCAATCATGTACAACCACTCAGAAAATCAGTCTGGAGCTCCCTCCGAAAAATTGGACATAGTTCTACTGGAGGATCCCGCAATACCTCTTCTGGGCATATATCCAGAAGATGTTTTAACTGATAATAAGGACACATGCTCCACTATGTTCATAACAGCCCTATTTATAATAGTGAGTAGCTGGAAAGATCCCAGATGTTCCTCAACAAAATAATGGATACAGAAAATGTGTTACATTTACACAATGGAATACTACTCAGCAATTAAAAACAATGAATTTATGAAATTTCTAGGCAAATGGATGGATCTGGAGGGTACCATCCTGAGTGAAGTAACCAAATCACAAAAGAACTCACATAACATGTTCTCACTGATAAGTGGATATTAGCCCAGAAACTTAGATTATCCAAGATACAATTTGCAAAACACATGAAACTCAAGAATAATGAAGACCGAAGTATGGACACTTTGCCCCTTTTTAGAATTAGGAACAAAGCACATATTGAAGGAGTTACAGAGATCAATTGTGGAGCTGAGACAAAATGATGGACAAACCAGTCACTGCTGCAGCTGGGGATCCATCCCACCATCAGCCACCAAACGCAGACACTATTGCATATGCCATCAAGATTTTGCTGAAAGGGTCCTGTCTTGTGTGAGGTATGCCAGTGCCTGGCAAACACAGAAGTGGATGCTCACAGCCAGCTATTAGATGGAAGACAGTGTTCCCAATGGAGGAGCTAGAGAAAGTACCCAAGGAGCTGAAGGAGTCTCCAACTCTATAGGTGGAAGAACAATATGAACCCCCAGAGCTTGTGTTTTAGCTGCGTATGTAGCAGAAGATGGCCTATTTGGTCATCATTGTGAAGAGAGATCCTTGGTCTTGCAAACTTTACATGCCCCAGTACAGGGAAAGGCCAGGGCCAAGAAGTGAGAGTGGGTGGTTAGGGGAGCAGGGCGGGTGATGGGAAAGGGTCTAGGGGACTTTTGGGATATCATTTGAAATGTAAATGAAGAAAATATCTAATAAAAAATGGAAAAAAATAAAAGTGGATCTTCCCACCTCAAAAGATTTTGATTAAAATAGGGTCTTCCTACTTCAAATTATTTAATTTAGAAAAACTTTACTTGGTCTTTCTGATTATAGGTCGAAAGAAAAATTAAAATCTCTTTTGACAAATCTAACAGAAGTGATCTTTTTAATCATAATGTTCAAATGTTTGTCCTAATAAATTACTAAATATTTTAAGGATTCCTTCTAAGAAGTGTATTCACGATACTATTCAAATGTGAAACTCTTTGTGATTTTATTAAATTTCTTTTTAAATTAAAGTTTGAGTAATTTCACAATGTGATCTAAAAGGAGAGTGTCTAAATTGGTAAAGACTAGGAACTTACAGGTCTGTGCAGCCATGAGTTCAACTCAGAGTTTTGTGTCCAAATGTGCCTGCAGCTATTGCCTCACAAGTGACTGCTGAAGACATAGTATAGTGAATCAAAATGGGTTATTATAGCCCTTTAACTACTGAGACTTAAATGTGACATTCAAGCATTTTGTAACCTTGAAAGCAAAACAAAACAAAATAAAAATTTTTAATGATTCCTTTTCTGGGCTAAGTTAGTAAACAGATTCAATTGTTACTTACAAATAAATAGTATCCCTACCACCACCAGTACAGAGCATACATTTGGATGCAACCTAGGTTCCCACCATTCATGTAACAGATGTCCAGCTTTGTCATCATGTTAGTCCCCAAACATCTGGAGCAGAATCCTTCTCTGACTCCTCCGTTGTCTGCCTTTGAACACCTTTCCCATAACTAGGCTCATTTGTCTAACTCCATAGGACAAGGCATGTCCATATACATGAAAGGCCTCTCCTTCTCTGAGGAGAAAAAGATGGAGTGGGGACGGGAAGAGGGAATGACTAGAAGGAGAAGAGGGAGGGGACGCTTTGTTTAGGATGTAACGTATTTAAGTAAATTAATAAAAAAAAATTACATAGTAGCTAAAATTCTTGGCTTAACAGTCATGAATAGGCTGTTTGAGTTCCAATTTGCCACTTACTAGCGCTCTACTTTGTTTACCTGTTACTCAAATGCTTAACTCTGAATGATTTTTTGTTATTAATAATAGTGTATTGTCAAAACAAACAAACAAACAAGCAAACAAACAAAAACAAACCGCTCTTTTTCTTAAAACATCTGTTGCCCTACTTGACTGCTTTTAATAACATCTGGATAGAAAGTTTTTTGCTGATAGTCTCTGAAAATTCCGTTCCTCGCACGGGGGAAGCTGGCAGTGCAGGGACTTCCTTTTCACACGTCTTAGATGCCACTTATGCTTCATTTCCTGAGCTATCAGCTTCAAGGCTTTCACATTAAAGCATATGGCTTAGATCTCTCTGTTTCCCTGCACATTCCCATTAGGTCTGCCCACATCTTGGCTGGCTAGAATAGCTGCTGTTTTTGGCCAATGAATCCTGTTTCCCTGACTGAGTAGAAATAACTGAAGTCGTAATTGATATATTTTAGCCATTGCTAGAAAAAGCTGCTAGGATTGATGAAAGTCCCCTTTTCGGTGGCTTTAAAACGCATTTCTGAAATCCCAGGAAATGGGGCATTTTTGCTAGTGTTCAATTGGCTGTTTGTATTTCAGGCAAGAAGTACACTCATCTTTAGAGGAATTTGGTCCTTTTTTTGGTACAGACAATGAAGCCATGGGAATATTTCTTCTGTCTCATCTTAGTCATAAAGTGCAACAAGAACTAGTTTACTATTTCTTTCATTTGCTTTTTTTTTCCCCTTTGGTTTTCTAGACAGGGTTTCTCTGTGTAACCCTGGCTGTCCTGGAACTCACTTTATAGACCAGGCTGGCCTCTAACTCACAAATCTACCTGCCTCTGCCTCCCGAGTGCTGGGATTAAAGGCATGTGACACCATGCCCGGCTTAGTTTACTATTTCTAGGCATATATGCATTCATGGACTATAATAATGACTGCCTGGAGACAGAAGGCCTGGAAACCTGGTGTTTTTGTTTTTTGTTTTTTGTTTTTTTTTTAATAAAAAGAACAAAGCTAGGTTTTTTGTTAATCTGATGAGCATGCTCTTTCTACTACAGTAGCTTCCAATTGCATTCATTATATTTAAAAATATTATGGGATTTTAAATATATTTGATGAAGATAATTAAGGCCTGAGTGATTTTAAAAGTACCAAAATATAAGAATGTACACAATTATTTCACAGCACAATGAAAACGTCATGTTTACAGAGTAGTAAAAGAATTATACGGCACAAATATACACACATGAACACACACACTCCTCTGAAGAAATGTTAAATAACAGTTGGCTTTATTACATTGATTAGAACTCACAATTGAAATTTCAATGAATATATAACTTCAACAAATGATAATATATCAATTTCTGATATGGATTATTGTACTTAAGGTTTCTACACTCTGGAGAACATAGACAAACAAACACGAAACACACAGGAACAAATACCTACATAATTTAAATATAAATAAATATCTCAAATAGCTCATGGATTTTTAATATGTATGTAAGGCTTAACGATTTTGCTTTATAACTTTCTTCATGATTTCAAAAACAACTTTCAAGGTAAAAATATTCTCTGAAGTTTTCACAATCAGGTTTCCCCTACATGATTCAACATCCCTTATAATCATTCTGAGAGATTACAGAGTGCTCATATACAGTTACATTTTGAAGCAGATTGAAGAAATAAATAGACCAGAAATTTTAATATGGTAATTTATACAGAAGTGGACAATAATACACAAGCGTATAATTGACTTGAATACAAATATATACTTGTGATTCTTTCAGTGTTTGATAAACCAGTAAAGCATAGTTGTAATAGCAGCTGAGTCAGGTGTGTGAGATAGAATGAGACTACAGAGTATAAACTCAAGGCATTTTAGATTTGCTGATTCAATGGGAACTTTATCTAGGAAAGTAATTAGGGACTGCCTGTTATTGTCTAAAGACTTTCACAAGTTCAAGATATTAAAATTCCAGCATAAAATAAATAGAGGTTCATGATCTGTTCCTATTGTTAACCGAGTAGCTCATGACTGTTGGCCACTGTGGGAGGAGAGGTCACTTTTCTCTGGAGCTAGTACAGCCATTTAAAATATTACAACACCTCAATAGATTACCTTAAATACACACAGAGATACACACAGATACACAGAGATAAACACACAAACACAGACACACAAACAGAACCAACAAAAACAAGAGCAAAATTGTTCCATATAGGAAAATTTTAAAAATGAAGTAGATAAAATTGAAAGAGTCCACAAAATACACTGGGATCTTGGGGAAGCTGAACTATGAATACATGCAAGATGTATTGTATCTATGTATGGAACTTAAAAATAATCAGGAGGAGGCAGAGGATATGAATGCCCCCCCCCTAAAAAAAGACAAACGCACTTCTGGTATAATAAAAACACTGAAGAATGGATATTTTTTGGGGGGGATTGAAGATACAAGAATGATGCTATTCGGGCTCAAACACTTCTAAAACAATTGCTAGTAGATTTTATCAAAATCTTAGAAGGCTCGTCCATGTCATAGCTCTCATTGCCATACCCACAAAGAGTTGTTTTTTCTCAAACAAATTGCTATTTATCTCAGTTTGATTCATACTTTACCAGGAAAACTAACTCGAAAACATAGCTGTGAGAATATGGATATCTTTGTCTCCCAGCACCCACTACATTGTGCTCAAGTCCATTGAATGATAAAAAGCAGAAGGAAATAGAGAATGAGTACAAATACATATGGATATAAAAATCATGGCGATGCATAGGGTTTGAAATATAACAGAAAACCAATTATAGTTCTCAATTAGAAGTACACTACTTAAGATATTTTACAAGGTCGCGATGGCGTCAAACTGGGTCAAATGCTTAGCATTCAAACAGATACCTGATTTCAATATTCAGAAACCATGATGGAAGGAGAGCAGCCACTGTCAAAAGACTTTTAACTTGGATAAGAAGGAGAACACTTGTCCAAACATAGTCATATCTACATACCAAATACACACAAACTCACACAAACACACACACACACACACACACACACACACACACACACACACACACACACTGTACAGCCCCACGAACAAAAAAAAAAAGAAAATTAAAAATATCATTTGATGAAACTGAAATAATAAAATTTAAGTCTTTCAAGTTTTCCATATGAATACTAAAAACTGGAAAGTATTTTTCTATATAATACAATTATTTTTAATACTTTACTATCATCTTACTTTCTTCTCTTACCTTTCTTTCATTCTTTCTTTCTTTCTTTCTTTCTTTCTTTCTTTCTTTCTTTCTTTCTTTCTTCCTTCCTTCCTTCCTTCCTTCCTTCCTTCCTTCCTTTCTCTTTCTTTCTTTCTTTCTTTCTTTCTTTCTTTCTTTCTTTCTTTCTTTCTTTCTTTCTTTCTCTCATTGATTTTCCTATGACCACAGGTGTACTGTACACGTGCATGCATACAAAACTGTATTTCACTTGATAAATAATATTTGGGAATATAAACATTCCATTTAGAAGAATCTGATAAATTCACAAAAAATTTAAGGCTGTGAATTTAAATTACTCTTTACAGACAAGATAGACAAAACCCAAAATAGAACACTAGAGAAAGTTTACTTCTTTTGATTTATAAGATGTTGATGTAATTTAGTGAGAAAAATATGACCTGTGAGAAAAATATAACCTTCAATAAATGTTCATGAACTTAACTGATATGTAAACACATCATATAGTGCATATTAGTTAGAAAAAAAGGAAAACAAAAAATGAGGTATTAAAAAAAAGACTTTAATGTGAAATTATAGAAAATATTCTATATGTTGTTGACACAGATGAAGCTAATGGACCTGGGATACAGAAGAGTGGTTACCTGTGCTAGTATCTGTTATTAGTCAAAAGAATGCCAGCTATCAGAGCTTGTTTATGATTTAATTAAAGGTCTATTAGTGTGATCTGTAAATATCTTTATGATTTATTTAAAGGTCTATTAGTGTGAATCTGTAAGTATATTAAGCAATGACTAGTACAATATTTATGCATTTTCCATAACAATAAATTGTAAACAAACACCTCATTTTCTCTTATTACAAATTTCCGATTGACTACATTTCTAGATATGATGAATTACCTACTAATGAACAGAAATATGGCTGCAAAACATAATAAAGCATCTTGAATTGAGTGTGAAATCAAGTGTGCTAAAATTCATCTTTATGAAGGAACAAATACTATCAGAGAGAAACAGGTAAAGAGAGACAGACAGACAGACAAACAGACACAAAAAAGCAATAGTAATAGACACACTGAGGACAGAGAGAGACAAAGAGGCAAAGAGACAAGAATGATAGAGAGATAGACACACAGAGAAAATTTGGCAAATTTTATATAGAATGGAGGAAATTCATAATACTATCAACAATGAAATATTTCCCCTTAACAATTCTATTTCTAACATCTGTGAATATTGAACACAAGCTTATTTAGCAATATATGATTATTTTATAAACTACATCAGGAGAGATAGGATAAAACCACTACTATTAAAAGAAATTCAAAGAAGAGAAAACATGTGTGCATAGAAATATCAAAGACGATTCAGTCTTGAAGACTAACACCGGCAGTATAAACTGAGTTCTGTGTTTGGTCCTTGTCTACATTTCGCTACGCAGCACATTAGGAAACTTGCAAGCTTTAAAAGCAGATGCTACTGTCAATTCTGAATTTCCTGCTGTTCTTTTTCCTTTGCATCTATGAAAGTTCACACTATTTTCTTCAGAAATCTTGGAAATGTACCATATGGTCCCGGTGATTTATTGGACTTGAATTTCTCTCCTCATTCTATAACTTCCCATTGTAGATGTCAATCTTTGTCAAGGGCACCATCTGATGTTCTATGAAAACTGCCTTAGGAGTAGAAAATTTTTTGAAGTTTTCTCAAACAGTCTACTGTGAAAACTACTTTTTCTTTTGTCTTTCTTTTAGCAACTTAAAAATTCTCCCAAAGATTTTTAAGATACTTCATTACAGCGTGTGTGTGTGTGTGTGTGTGTGTGTGTGTGTGTGTGTGTGCACGTTTGTGTGTGTGTGTGTGTGCGCGTGGGTGTGTGAGAGAGAGAGAGGGAGAGGAAGAGGGAGAGAGAGAGAGAGAGAGAGAGAGAGAGAGAGAGAGAGAGAGAGAGAAAGGGGATTACAATATCTATGTGTGTATATACAATATATGTATATATTTTTCTCTTGAAGTAATATTCTGCTAACTCTTTGGTATTTTAGTGTTATAAAGGCAAATTCTCAGATTTGATAAGTAGAAGACCTTTAAGACTTTATTGAACTTAAATTCTATGCAGTGCCTTATCTAGACATTAGAAAATGTAAACAGTATAAAACAATAGTGGAATTATCATTGGAATTATTGATAACATTTTTATATGAGTCTATTTCTATTGTGAACATTTTCTTGGGTCTTTGTAAGATGTATACTTGGTACTTTATTAAATCAATATCAGCAGCATATTTTGTACTAAATTAAATAACAGAACTTATGGGAGATAAACCTATTTATTTAAAATTTTATAGGTAAACATTAAGAATTCAGCATAATGATTGAACACCAGCAAAATTATAGAAAATACCATTTTGTTAAGTAAATGATATATCCCATATATCTTTTAAAGTTAAAATAAAAAATACCTACTTTTTCTTTATTTTTATATGGAAATTTTATGAATGTGGGAGGGTTGTGTGGTTTAATTATGTTAATCATTCATGATTTAATTTTTCTTGTATCTTCTGGCTCCTTAGATTATGTTCCTTCATAGTTAACTTATTTGTACTTATTTAAAAATATATGGTTACATGCTTCTGACGCTATATCTCAATATTATGTTTACAAGATAAGGTGTTATGTTTGGTATAAGGCAAAGTTGGATAGCCAATTTTAGGAAGACATAGGAAGAATTTATAGTTGAATTACATTTGTTGAAGCCAAAGGAAAGAAATCATATAATTATGCTAAGTATTGTAATTTAGTTTGCCCCATTGTTTTTATTGCCATCTTGAAAGCTAAACTATGCAGGTAGATCGAGATACTTTATCCTCATCCATTCTTACATGTTTTAAGGGGACAGAACTATGGCATATACTGTGCATGAGAGGAGTATTGAATGAACAAGACCTCTTGGTGAGAAGCCTTATACATTTTCTCTATATTTATAGCCTTAGTCAACAGATGGGTTGGAGTTTTAAAAGAATTCTAAAGTAGTCGAAATCCTTGAACCAGGAAAGAATGGAGTTTCTCTAGAACAAAAGAGAAATGGCTATAAATTTCAGTTGTGCAAGATAATTGAATTCTATATTGAAAAACAGCCTTCAATTAATGGAATTTCATTATACTCTTACAAATTGTAAATTCCTTTTATGAAAATAGGTATTTTATTAAGTGTTTTTAGAACCTTAAATTTGGTTCCTCAAAAAGAAAAAATTAGGGGTGGCTTATTTTGTTTTCCTCTTTCTCTTCCTCTCCCCCTCCTCCTCCTCCTCCTCTTCCTCTTCCTCTTCCTCTTCCTCTTCCTCTTCCTCTTCCTCTTCCTCTTCCTCTTCCTCTTCCTCTTCTTCTTCTTCTTCTTCTTCTTCTTCTTCTTCTTCTTCTTCTTCTTCTTCCTCTTCCTCTTCTCTGGAAAGGGAAGAAAAAATCATAATCACTGATCTCAGTCTTTTTTAAATTGTAAGTCAGATGTGGCTGCTGACTGAATGTTTACACATTGTTTTCCTGCTAAAGTAAATGATTAAACTGACTTTCTTCTTGCAAAAGAAAAAAGAAAGAAAAAAATTAATAAACACATACTCACACACGTGCGCACACATACACCAACACTATGTGTGCATGTGTGTGTGTGTGTGTGTGTGTGTGTGTGTGTGTGTGTGTGTGTGTATGTACGTGTTAATGGGAAAAAATATTGAGAAAAATAAGCATTGAATTTGAGATTTAAAAACATTTAGGCCAGAGAAATACTGTTTTCCTAGTTTCATTCCAACCTCATAGATTTATGATGATGTATATGGTCTTTAGAGTTTCAGTACAACAGTCTTTCTAGTTCTTTATAACTCATGTTCCTAATCATATAAAAGGAAAAAAAATGTAACTCAAAATCATGAATCACAAATATACTAATATGCATGGAGGATTTTGTCTTTTCTAGGAAGGACTGAGCTAACTGAAGTTGAATTATTTATTTTATGATTGATTTTTGTTCCCTGCATAACATCATCCTTGCTTTTTCAAATTGACCTCTGCATATGTTCTGATTCTTCTGCTCTACATCTGGTTTTCAGTTCTTAAAAACATTTCAGAAGCTTTTACATGAGTATATTAAGGTCTTTTGGTGTCACAATCACTTTACTCCTGTCCCTATGCTACTAGCTGTGTCTCTTCTTTGTCTTCCTGTGCCCCTCCATATTCTCTCCTTACTTCTGTAGCACATTAATAAAATTCCTGAGATATAACAGTTTATACATAAAGAAAATTCATACCTGATTATGAGTTTAGGATTCAATAACTGGCACTGGTACTTGCTTGGAAGCAGTAAAGAAAGCCTTAGCATCCTTACATAGTGATGTCATCATGGTACAAACATAATAGGAACTAATCAGATCTCATAAAAATAGATTAATTTCTTTTTTTTTTTTTTTTTTTTTTTTTTAGTGTGGGGATTGTTGTCAATGATCTAGCTTCTTTCTCCATCTTACAGCATACAACACTGTCCACACTGCCAAACTAGCTAACCTTTAACACAAAATATTCTGGAATATTATGTTTAAGTAATAACCACATCACTGTCACTTCAATTATAACCGAGAATTTGGCATGATTTAATTCATGTCTAGAAATAGCCAGATAATTAGAAAAAATTGCAAGTCTTAGTTTGAGGCCAAGCAGAACAATTCAGTGAGAAGCCGAGAGAAGCCAGATTGAATATGACATCTTGGAGAGACATTTGAACCAGAACAGCTGATTTGGACCAATCAGCCAGAGTTCAGAAAGAACTAGAATGGTGAGTTTATTCAGCAGTAAGCCTCTGACATGACCATTATGTCATACAAATAAAACTTCTTTTTACATCTAACACCTAACTGATAATACCCTGCATATGTTTCCAATAAATAAAATAGTGTTTTGCACATTATAATATAAAACATATTAATGTTTTACCATGTAATCCAACAGGTTAAACAGTTGTACAAAGATCTAAGTGTACCTTAAAGGAGATGTTTAATAAACGGAAATGGGAAATAAGAACTTCCAGCAACAAACTTAATACTGCTTTATTAATATTAGTTATTTACTTGAGTGGCAATGGTGCAGGAACAACAGCTGCTGAAAGACATTGGATTCTAGAAAAATGCTGAATTAGTTCAATCTGTATACATTAAAGGTATCTTAATTTCAGAATGGAACTCAGAGAATGTATTACATCGGAGAAGAGCTTTTGCCTATGAAAAAACTATGAATTCCTTCAAAATTTATAAAGATCTAATCCAAGTAAGAGAAGCTTCCACAGGGCATGGTGGTACATGCCTTTAATCCCAGCACTTGGGAGGCAGAAGCAGGTGGATTTCTGAGGTCGAGGCCAGCCTGGTCTACAGAGTGAGTTCCAGGACAGCCAGGGCTACACAGAGAACCTTGTCTCAAAAACAACAACAACCACAACCACAACAACAAAGAGAAGCTTCCACATGAAAGGCAAGGCTAATGGAAGGAAGAGACAGGGGGATACAGTAATGCAGACAATGTGGCAAGCTGATCCCCTGCTTGGGGAGTCTCCAAAAATTGGGTTGTAAATAATGAGATTGGCTGATTGGAAAACCTTTAGCCTGAAATGAACATTTGCTGAAGTACATATGGCCAGGATTCCAGGCATGAAGGCTAAGTGTATCACTGGATCTTCATGAGGATATCAGACTGTTAAGATTATGGGATGAGGTTCATACATCAGCAGATCTTCCTAAAGACATCCGGACTGTTAAGTTTATCAGATTGATAGTGATCTCAGGGCAGTTGAGTTGATGTTAGTTCCTCAGTTGAGTGAGGTGGGAGTCAGTGCAGTGAGTGCCAGACAGTGGAACAGCACCCCCAGTGAGTGTATGCATTTTAGTGCATATCAGGCAATTCATTTGAAGTTAGACAATAAGGAAGAGCAAGAAGATTAGAATGAATAGCCAGCATTAGTTTGAGGCCAAGCAGAGCAATTCAGTGGGAGTCAAAGGGAAGCCACATTGGAAAGGAATTTGCACCAAAACAGGAGATTTGAACCAGCCAGCCAGAGTTCAGAAAGCTACAAAGGGTGAGCTTATTTAGTAGTAAACCTCTGAAATGACAATTATATGCATCAAATAAAAGTTACTTTTACAATGTCGTACTGAAAGTTGGACAATGACCCAAATGATGCTTAGATTATCCTTTAAATGAACAAGGAAGAAATCTTATAAGTATTTAAATAAACTAAATTAAAGATATAATAAACTAAATTCAAAATGAATGAAAGTAAAATCACAAGAATAGTTGTTAGTAAAAAACATCTATGAGAGACATGTTGAAAAGATTTCCCTAGCTTTAAATAGAATCCTGCTTACTGGTCCAGCCTTGCAAGTTAGCCTAGCCCTTACTCACCTTCAACCTTCATGTTTCCCAGACCTAACCCAGGTGACACATTCTTTGTATTATCCCAGTCTAATGGACATTGTCTGTTCTGTTCTGTTCTTTTTTTTTTTCCAACTTTTATTAGATAATTTCTTCATTTACATTTCAAGTGTTATCCAGAAAGTTCCCTATACCCTCCCCCCTCCCGGCCCTGCTCCCCTACCCACCCGCTCCCACATTTGGCCCTGGCGTTCCCCTGTACTGGGGCATATAAAGTCTGCATGACCAAGGGGCCTCTCTTCCCAATGATGGCCAACTAGGCCATCTTCTTCTATGTATGCAGCTAGAGACATGAGCTCAGGGGGTACTAGTTAGTTCATGTTATTCTTCCACCTATAGGGTTGAAGACCCCTTCAGCTCCTTGGGTACTTTCTCTAGCTCCTTCCTTGGGAACCCTGTGTTCCATCTAATAGCTGACTGTGATCTTCCACCTCCATGTTTGCCAGGCATTGGTATAGTCTCCCACGAGACAGCTATATCCGGGCCCTTTCAGCACTATCTTGCTGGCATATGCTATATATACTCCAAGTTTGACCCTGCTCTCAATCTTATATCTGGGGAGTGCTTCCTTCATCATTTCTGAATCTAACGTTAGCACTGCTCTTACCTTATTTTATCCAGCAAAGCCTAAGAAGTTTTGTTGACCTTACCCAGCCATTACCCCTTCCAAATCTTCATATCTAGCCTACCTCATATACCTACTACAATGACCCCAATTGCTATACCCCACCTTCACTGTTCCCAACCTCCAAGCATAACCCAGGTGGTACAGCCTGCATTCTCAGACACATTGATTCATCTGGACCCTAGGCCTAATCACATAATACACAACCTCCAGGCTTAACCCAGGTCATATATACTGCATACTATTAAAGTCTAATAAGTCTCAGGATATAACCAGCCTACACCATATTAGTATGCTTTTCTGTTTATCATCAAAATGGATTTTTCTCTGCACTAGAATCTCCTCATATCTAACTGAAATCAATTACACATGACCAATTACAACAAAAAATTAAATTTCCACTTAAAATGGGCAACTTAATATCTCAAATAGGACAAAAACAATGAAAAGAGGTTTACAATGTTCAGGTCTTATGGATAATACACACACAGTGTAAAGAGACATGACAGTATATCTCCTACAAATCCACTGTCATATATAAATGTCCTCCAATGAGACATTTTGGCAATAGAAGCATCTACAGACCAGAGTTATCATTAGACTCATATATTTTAAACTTATGAAGGATACTTAGAAATCTTGTTAGCATGTCTAACACTGTCGTAGCTTTATTGTAACCAAATAAGAAAACACTTAACTAGAAGAATATCTCAGTTGGTAAAATATTTGCCTATGAAGCATGAAGACCTCGGTTTTATCCGTTGAACACATATTAAAGAAGCAAAAACCACAATAGAAAGGTTTGCATAATAACAATAGTTAACAATTCCACCACTGAGAAGACATCTACAGGTACATGATTTTATTTGTTTTTTCATTCATGAAGAAAAAGTATTGAAACTCCTAATAATATGTGAAATAAATATATAGCTATAGTCTTTATCTTAGTCTACTATCAGCAGTCATTCAGGCTAATTACCCTGAAATGTTGGCTATAAAATTCACTATCAAGTGTTTCTAAGTTAAACTTACTTGATCATTACTGATGATATTTTAATTTTTGTTTAAAATTCTATCAAAGCACTAAGAATATTTGTACTATTTGAGTAAGAACATGTAAGCTACTTTTAATTTGCCAAGTAATGAGTAAGATTCATATAATGCAGGTATGACATAGTGCAAGGGCTTGCTCAATATCTATGTGAGGGGTGTGATTTTTACTCTAGTTTAGACAGCTGAGTGTATAAAGGCTAAACCTAAGGTGGAAGAATGCTGTATGCATGTGGGGCTCTGCAGAGTGGTTTATTCATCAAGATGAAGTTTTTGATGAGGGCAATAAATAAATCTCTTCACTTCTCATCTTCAGAGGATAACTGTGGTGCTAGGGGAAATGACTTCAATAATTGTTTCCAGACATTCCTGCATCTTAGCAGCACCTTGAAAAGCTTATTTTTTCAAGCTAACAGCTGACCGGCAGGTGGACAAGAAATGAGAATGTGGTATTCAAATTATGGAATCCTCTAGAGAGCATTAGAGTCATGGGAATGTCAAGACTTCATAAAAATCATCTTTTTACACACTTTTCTTTAACATCGTTGTAATCATTTAGAAATTGTAACTGCAGTTTTCTGATGATAGTTGCTGTCTCTTTTGACTTATGGCATCATGGGAACCTACAATCCCTGGGACCCTTACCTCATATGATATGCTCAGAAGATCCTCATTGGCCAAGTGCATAAAGTTATATTCATGTCTAATTTGTTCTATGAAATTTCCTGTCATTTGTTTTTCTGAAATGCCATGGAGCATATTCAAACCGAAAGACTTGGTATATGACCGATAAATAAGAATATATATGTACCATTTGTCTTTCTGGATCTGGGTTTTAGCCCTAAAAATAGTATTTTTCACTTCTGTGTATGTATAAATTTGATACAAATTTTCTAAGTTGATTTTTCTTTTTGAATAATTGGATATTCATCTATCATTTTGGTTGAATATAGTCTTTTGTATACATATGTGTGCACATGCATGTATATTCTGATTTTTTTCTCAATTTGTTGATTAATACACGTCTGCATCCAATTTCTAGCTATTGAGACTAGAGATTCAATGACATGGTTCAGCAAGTATTTCTGTTATAGGAAATTGAGTCCTTTGAGCATATATCCAGAGGTAATATTAATGAGTCATACGGTAGATCTATTTCCAGTTTTGTTAATTTTTTTCATGAATTTCATGATTTCCATATTGGCTGCAACAGTGAACACAGGTTTTTCTTTCTCTAATTCTTTGACATTGTCTGTTGTCACTTGACTGCTTGATTGTACTCATACTAACAGGTGTGAAATGAAATCTGGAAGTAGCTTTAATTTGCATTACTGTGATTTCTGAAAATGTCAATCACTTTTAAAAGCTATTTTGTACCCATGTTTTTTTTTTTTTTTTTTTTTTTTTTTTTTTTTTTTTTTTTTTTTTTTTTCTAAGAACTCTTTGTTTAGATCCGTAGTCCATTTTTCATTAGATCATTTGCTTTCATGGCTCTTTGTTTTCTGGTCTCTTTTTATATTTTGAATATTAATCCTCCATCAAATGTATAGCTGGCAACCATTTTCTCCCATATTGGTGACTTCTTTACATGAATGATTGTTTCATTTGCTGTTAGAAAACTTTTTAATTTTATAATGTTCTATTTGTCTCTTGTTGGCCCTTATTAGTAAGGAAATGAAACTCTACACACAAAATCCTTTTCAGCAATTGGGTCTTACATGGAACTGTCTTTGTTTTCTTCTAGAAGTTTCAGTGTTTCAACCTGAGGTGTTTGATCCACTCTCAGATGATTTTGTATTAAAGTTCTTTGGAGATACTAACTTTATTTTATTTGTAAGCATGATTTGCCTGCATTTATATCCATATAGCACATTTATACAGTGCTCAAGGAAGCCAGAAAGCATGTCAAATCTTCTGGCCTGGAATTACACATGTTTTTAGCCACCATGTGGGAGCTGGAAATGAAATCTGGATTGTTCAGAAAAGAAGCAACTTTCCTTAGAGGCTCAGCTATGTTTCTTGACTCTAGAAATTAATTTTCTGTAAGGTGATAAATATTCTTCTATGTGTTGAAACTCAGTTTTTCTACCATCATTTGTTGAATATGCCATCTTTATTCTAGTCTATGGTTTTCCTAAAACAATATGCTTCTTGCTATATTCGAAATACCAATTGTTTTAGCTACAAATCAGAGTAGCTCTCACCCATAACTAAAGTATCCTTTTTTTTCAATAGGCATAAGCAAATTCAGAGATCTACAAATGATTAAAATGCAAAGACTAAGCTCCATAGGGTGATTAGTTCCAGTTGATACATTTATAACATAACTTCTACACACATGGTTCTGGGAAAGCCTCAAACGAGGGAGGAAAAATATTTTAAGAATCAGTAGATCAAGATGTCTCCTATGATATTTTGCCTTTTGAAAGGATCCCTTTATCCAATAGACCTCAATAACATAGTTGTCTTAAAAAGACCTGAACAATGATCACTCCAGTCCACATTCCAAAGAGGATCAGATAAAGTTACGTAGGTCCCAAAGCTATATGAAGAGCTACAGGCAGTCAATGATGGCTAAGGAAGGTAAAATCATATTGACCATGTGCTCACAAGGTAATCTAAGCAACACATGTACATTAGCATTCTTAAATGAACTTAGTATTACATAAAATATTTATTGTGCATATGTGTATAATATACTATAAATGGATGGATAACATATACAATATATTGTTATGAAACAGATATGTTAGATGTTATCATGTGTTACCAAGAATATTATGCATATATAAGCAATCATATATACAACCATAAACTGACATGCCCATAAACACACACACACACACATACACACACACACACACACACACACACACACACACACACACACACACACACACACACAAGTTAAGAATCCCAGAGGAATAGAAGAAAAAGTGATTAAAATCATGTAATACACAGTACTTGTTCATGGAATTCTCAAAAATAATATATATGTTAAATGAGTCTAATGTTTAAAAATGTTTCTTTGTTGGCATAAAATTAATATAGAACAGTATGTCCCTGTCTTAGTTATCATAATGAAACAGTTTTGTTCAAGTATGTGCACCGGTGACAGTTTAATTACTGACAGGTCACTGGCTTTTTGTAGGTTACTGAATTTTTACTTTTAAATGGAGGGAAACATTGTACTATTTCTAGGAATACAGAGGTTGGAGAACTGTTCAGAAATTTCGGGCCATACATTATATTTGCATGCAGATATTATACTTCTATTTACTTTGAACTTGACAATTATAAAATGAAAGAAAATAATATTATTTTAGAATAAATCTGTCTCTTTAAGAGCATACAATATACAAGTGTCTACTAGGCTCATTTTGTGTTTAATTGACAGCCAATGGCTCAGTAGTACAGCGAATTATCTTTTTTCAATCAACTCTGCTGACAACTGAGTTGTACCTATGTGACACCTCTGACAAAGAGAGTCCAATCTATCTCTGCTGACACTTGGTCATATTCAAGTTTTAATTATTATTACAGTGA
Organism: Mus minutoides; assembly: GCA_902729485.2. Lineage (NCBI taxonomy): Eukaryota > Metazoa > Chordata > Mammalia > Rodentia > Muridae > Mus > Mus minutoides. The sequence continues at coordinate 38,065 of LR750643.1, forward strand.
CAAAATTTAATTGCATAATAGCCTTATGATACAAAAACGTGATATAAATATTTTTATTAGATATTTTCTTTATTTAAATTTCAAATGCTATCCTGAAAGTTCCTTATACCCTCCCCCTGCTTCCCCAAAATACCCACTCCCACTTCTTGGCCCTGGTGTTCCCCTGTACTGGGGCATATAAAGTTTGCAAGACCAAGGGGCCTTTCTTCCCAATAATGGCCAACTAGGCCATCTTCTGCTACATATTCATCTAGAGACACGAGCTCTGGGGGTACTGGTTAGTTCATATTGTTGTTCCACGTATAGGGTTGCAGACCCCTTCAGCTCCTTGTGTACTTTCTCTAGCTCCTCCATTGGGAGCCTTTGTTCCATCCTATAGATGACTGTGAGCATCCACTTCTGTATTTGCCAGGTACTGGCATAGCCTCATATTAGACAGTTATATCAGGGTCCCTTCAGCAAAATCTTGCTGGCATATGCAATAGTGTCTGGGGTTGGTGGCTGATTATGGAATGGATCCCCAGGTAGGTTAGTCTCTGGATTGTCCATCCTTTCGTCTAAGCTTCAAACTTTGTCTCTGTACCTCCTTGCATGGGCATTTTATTCCTTATTCTAAGGAGGAATGAAGTATCCACACTTTGGTTTTTGTTCTTCTTGATTTTCTTGTGTTTTGAAAATTATATCTTGGATATTATAAGTTTCTGGGCTAATATCCACTTATTAGTGCGTGCATATCAAATGACTTCTTCTGTGATTGGGTTACTTCACTAAGGATAATATCTTCCAGATACATCCATTTGCCCAAGAATTTCATAAATTCTTTGTTTTTAATAGCTGAGTAGTACTCCATTGTGTAAATGTACCACATTTTCTGTATCCATTCCTCTGTTGAGCGACATCTGGTTTTTTCCAGCTTCTGGCTATTATAAATAAGGCTGTTATACATACAAGTTTTACAGTGACACTGAATGACTGTAATGATGCATGTATTAAAATATTGTTTTCATAATATTTTACATTTTAGAGATATTTTACAGAATTCCTGTAACATTATTTTAATTCTTCTATATAAAAAGAATATAGTTATTAGTATGAATTTAAACAAATTATTTTTTTACATGACTCTTGGGCATATACTAAAATAATTTATGTTTTAATAAAGAGATACTTGTTCATACATGTTCTTTCATGCTCTCTTAATAGTAGATAGAAATTGGAAATGATCCAGATGTCAATCATCTGATAAACCGATAGTGAAAATGTGATACATGGACACAGTACAACATAATATATATATAAACAAGGAACTTAAGTGGAGTAACTATATAATTGGGGAGACAATGCTCCATCTACACTTCTTATGCTACAAGGAAAATCCCAGTATTAAGAATAGGTCACATCTTGTTGAATCACTGCCCAAAAGAGTCCCATAGAACCTTCTAATATTACATACCTTTGTCAAGGTTATTGGTTTCCCTCAATAGTTTGATAATAAGGCACTTTTGTAAAAAAATATATATAATTACTATTAATGTCAAACATGAAGAAATCAAGCTAGTACCCAACTAGAAGCTTCATTCCTTCTGACCACCACTTACGGTGCTACCTCAGGGAGATCACACAAACTCCTTAGCATGTACCTATGTACCTATTAGTACATGAAACCATATAAAAACTAGCATACAGACGGAAAAAGTTGTACTCATTTTACACACACACACACACACACACACACACACACACACACACACACATATGAATGATAGATGAAGGTTAACTAGCGTCAAATGTATAGAGATGTCATAAATTTGAAAAAATCAAGAAATGGTATGAGGGAGAGATTTGAGGGAGAAAAATCAAGTGATAAATAATATAAACATAATCTCAAAAATAAAAGAAATATTTTAAAAATTAAAGCTCAATAAAACAAAGTATACCTTTATATTATTACTAGATCACTTTTTAAATACATAATATAAAAATTGACTTTATTTGTAAATCAGTATACAAAACAAGGTTCATGAGGGCATTTTAAGGCAATTCTCTGCAAATTTATGATTGATGGATTCTCTTCATCAGGCTTCCCTTTTATGCCTCCATGACCCTATCTTCTTGTACCACACATCCTGGTACTCACTCCCCACGTTCACAGAGCATGTTCTTTGTATCTCTCCTGTGCCTTTCCTTAAAGCCTTGTTTTCTTCTCTAATGGACCACTTCTTAGTTTATAGATTCCTGTGTATCACCACTCCCACATAAATATTGACATATAAAAATCAGAATCCAGAATTTTCATTTGAAAGATGATTTCTTTTACTTGTGGTTTTAAACCCCAGCTGCCTCTCGATTTTTAAAAGATTTATATTACTATAAATAATGTACTATAATGATGTTACTTCACATTGATTTGAGATACATTTTTTTCTTTTTTTTTCCTTTGTTCAATATTTTATTAAATGAATTTACAAGATTAACATTCAGCCTCCAGATGAAGCTGCCAGCACCCTGTTATGCTATAGGCACTGTCTGGAGCATGGCAGGTGGCTCTGACTTCCCATCCTTCAGAGATGGGGGTCATGGGCAGGATTTCATCTTTAGGTTCCAGGATGCTCACATGATCAGGTAGAAGCTTCTTGGGACCAATCTTACCATTTGGGTCCTAGGGTAGCATAGTCTTCACTTTAATTCTCAGCACACCCTATCTGAGGAGCACATGGTGCACAGCAGTGTCAACATAGTAGTTAACAGGGTCTCCATGTGAATCATCAGACCATCCACAAACTTCATGGACTTGGCCCTCGGTCCTCTGAGCTTCCCAGACAGCACAACCTCACAGTCTTTGGCTCCTCCCTCCATAGGGAACCGAAACACCCCGTAGTAGGCCCTTCGAACCAAAAACCCTCCTAGGAGTTTGTAGCATAGAGACTCTGCCTGGGCAATGGCACACAGATCTCATGTGGCCACTTTTTCTGCATATAGCTCTATGCTGCCTTCAGGGAAGCCAAATCTCTTCTGAACATCTGCACTTAACTCTCTAATCTGCAGACACTTCTTCCCAAGAACATTCTGTGTTCTGGTGGCTCAAATAATGATTTCTGTCCTCGTCGGTGTAACTCGGACTTCAACTCCAGAGTAGCCATCTTCAGCCAGCTCTGGAATGAGAAACTCATTCAGTTCAGATTTGAAGATGCCATCAGCTACAAACTTCCTCTCTTGGAAATCTGTTCTGCCATCTTGCTGCTGCGCACTGCTGAAAGGAAAGGCGAGAGATACATTTCTTTACATTATATAAAAATTACGTCCAATTAAGCGTCAAACTCAGGGATGTATAGTAACTTTCCTTTTACTAATTACGTAGTTGAAAATAATTGTGCTATATCCTTTCTTGTATACATATGCTTCACATGGAAGTGAAAAATTATGATCAATATTAATAGGCATCTTTTGATCAGTATTAATGTATATATAATTTAATGATTTATTAATTAAAAATCAGCTAACATTCATGTTCATTAAGTGGAGTGATTTTTTAATAGCAATGTAGTATACTTTATTGACAACAACTATGGTGACATTCTGAATCATGAATCTAGGACATTTCTCCAAGATGCCCAGTGATAGAGGTACAGACTAATTTCTTTCAAACATAGAAAATCCTCAGCAGACAATTACTATCAATGCATCTTAATCTATAGCTACAATCTTTCAATATATAAGAAAGTCACCAGAGGCTAAATATAATATATGTCAGATGGGTTAACTAACTGTAAATCAGTGTTTGAACTGAAGGCACATGAACCACACTGTGACATACGGTAACATTTTATGATGGTTTTTGTCTGTACTGGAAGATATCCTGTACAGTGGAGAAAGAATTAACCTCACAGGGCATTTTATTTGTAAACACATCCCAACAGCACAAGAAAGGGTTATCAAATATGAAGTTTGATAGTGCCACCTCTCTGTTTCTACAATGTTGAATTCTAATGACTTTCTTGAATGATCTTATTCCGGTTCTATTACAGTTAGTGATGCCCACATTCACTGTTATCATTACCTGTACTTTCTATGCCCTCTGGCTCCATTTTTTATGCTTTTATTAGTGCATTTTTTCTTTTCTTTTATTGTTTTTGTTTTTGGTTTTGTTTTTGTTTATGTTTTGAGACACAGTTTCTCTGTATAGCCCTGGCTGTCCTGGAACTCACCCTGTAGACCAGGCTTGTCTTTGAACTCAGAAACTGCCTGCCTCTGCCTCCCAAGTGCTAGGATTAAAGGCATGCACCACCACTGCCCTGCTGGATATTACATTTCAAATGTTATCCCCTTTCCCAGTTCCCCCACCAGAAACACCCTACCCTCCCTGCTTCTATGTGGGTAGTCCCCACCCACCCATTCAGTCCAGCCTCCCTGCCCTGGCATTTTCCTACACTGGGGCATCAAGTCATCACAGGATCCAGGACATCTCTTGCCATTGATGCAGGACAAGGTTACATATGCAGATGGAGCCATGGGTTGCTCCATGTGTATTCTTTAGTTGGTGGTTTCGTCCCTGGGAACTCTGGAGGGTTGGGTTGGTTGGTATTGTTGTTCTTCCTAAGAGGTTACAAATCCCTTCATCTCCTCTAGTCCTTTCTCTAACTTCTTCACTGGGGATCCCATGTTCAGTCAAATGGTTGGTTGCAAGCATTCACCTCTGTATGTCTTCAGACACACCTGATGAGGATATTGAATCCCATTATGGATGGTTGTGAGCCACCATATGGTTGCTGGTAATTGAACTCAGGACCTCAGGTGGAGCAGTCAGTGCTCTTAACTGCTGAGTCATCTCTCCCTAGTACAGCATCTTACTCTGCCTTGAACAACACTTTGGGAAGGAGCTACTTTATAACTTCCTTAAAGAAATGACTTCTTTTCATCGGTGCATTCCAGAACCCTATGCAACTCTGAATGACAAAAACAGAAGATTTGCTAGTGCAGTGAACAAACTTTTATTTAATAACAATGTCTTTTTAGCTTTCAAATCTTGTGTATCTTCGCTCCTTACCTTACACGGTGGAAATTTCATGGAATGATGTCTAGAACACATGAAACATGACACTGACAGTGCAGCTCCATTTCTTGTCTGTTAAAATAATAACTATTTCATGGTCCAGTGTTATAAGATGTGTTGAGGAAAAGATAGTTAATGTTTTCATTTAGATTTAGTTATTAAAAATACAATGAAAACAATTTTACTTATAAGGATGTCTTCAGGGATAACCATTTGATATTGGATAAACTGTTGATATGGTCTCTCTGACAATGAATATTTCTCTTCCTCTCAACATTCATTAATTGCTTATAGTTCCTTTTGTATGATCAGGTAAAAATATGATACCAAACAAAAATTTTAGATATTCAGAGAATATTAATTTTTTCTTTTGTAAATGGATGATAAAATTAAGCATAAGAAATAGATGAAGATTTATAGACATCAAAAGTGGGTATTCAAAGTCAATCAGTTAGACAAAACATTCCAGAGGAAGGTTGTAGATAGAGAAGAGGGGACCTGAAACAATCATATATTTAGAAGTTAAAAGACGAAACTTTGAAAGTTCTAACTGCGAAGCTGAGAGCAGTTGAGCTGATTTTTGATTAAAGTGACATGAACTATTCTGTGATTTCAATCAATTGTCAAGTCAAAATAACATTACTTGTACTTTACAGAGCTCCAAAGACAGTGAATATTGAATGAATCAGGTGGGTTGTCTTAAGGGATAGAAAAAATAATTTATTATTTTCTATGTACATAAAACAGGCTAAATAAACTGTGGTTTGTCAGCCAATAATGATTGTGTTAATTCAGGCAACATAACTATTGTGATTTTCTATTAAATTAGTTAGAAGTAAACTTAATGTTCAGTTGATCAAAGAGCAGCAAGGAACATGTTCCCAGATTCTCTCACAACTCATTCAGTGCAAAGTCTGTAACTGCAGACACCAGTTAGTTAGTTTTACCCAGGCTTCTTCGCCTGCTTGATTAAGATGTGTATTATGGTAATTTCAGAAAGGTATTGAAAAGTCTAGGAAATTCACTGTGATAAAAATGACTGGCTAGCATATGAACAATATAGATAGGCAATAATATGCATGTAACTTCCACTTTAAATTCATTTATAGTAATTCTAAGTTGCATTGGATTCTTAACAAAAGAGGTTGTAATAAAAAACAAACAAAAAAACAAAAACAAGTAAACAAAAACCTTGTTCCATCCATTTGCCTAAGAGTTTCATGAATTCGTTGTCTTTAATTGCTAAGTAGTACTCCATTGTGTGAATGTACCACATTTTCTGTATCCATTCCTCTGTTGAGGGACATCTGGGTTCTTAATAAGGCTGCTATGAACATAGTGGAACATGTGTTCTTATTACATGTTGGAGCATCTTCTGCTTAATGTCTGGGAGTGGCATAGCTAGGGCATCCAGTAGTATTATGTCCAATTTTCAGAGGAACTGCCAAACTGATTTAAAGAGTGGTTGTACCATCCTACAATCCTACCACATCCTTGCCAGCATCTGCTGTCACCTTAGTTTTTGATGTTAGCCATTCTGCCTCTTGTGAGGTAGAATCTCAGGGTTGTTTTGATTTGCATTTCCCTAATGACTAAGAATGTTGAACATATCTTTAGGTGTTTACTAGCCATTCAGTATTCCTTGGTTGAGAATTCTTTGTTTAGCTCTGTACCCCATATTTATAGGGTAATTTGTTTCTCTAGAGTCTAACTTCTTGAGTTCTTTGTATATATTGGGTATTAACCCTCTATCAGAGGTAGACTTGATAAAGATCTTTTCCCTATTTGTTGGTTGTTGTTTTGTCCTGTTGACAGTGTCCTTTGCCTTACAGAAGCTTTGTCATTTTATGAGGTCCCATTTGTCAATTCTTTATCTTAGAGAATAGTTATTGGTGTTCTCTTCAGGAAATTCTGCCTTGTGCCCATGTACTTGAGAATCTTCTTCACTTTATTTTCTATTAGTGAGGTAACCCAATCACAAAAGAGCACACATGGTTACAAAGTATGGATAATCTCATTCTTCTTAGAAGGAGGATCAAAATACCCATGGGAGGAGATACAGAGACAAAATGTGGAGCAGAGACTGAATGAAAGACCATCCAGAGACTGCCCCACATGGAGATCCAACCCATAAACAATCACTGAAACCAGACACTATTGTGGATGCCAAGAAAAGCTTGCTGACAGAAGCCTGATATAGCTGTCTCCTGAGAGGTTCTGCCAGTGCTTAAAAAATCCGGAGGTGGATACTCTCATCCATCCATTGTACTGAGCACAAGGTCCCCAATGGAGAATCTAAAGACAGGTTCGAAGGAACTGAAAGAGCTGGCAACCCCATAGGAGGAACAATATGAACCAACCAATACCCCCAGAGGTCCCAGGGACTAAGCTACCAGCCTAAGAATGCACATGGATGGGCCCAGGGCTCCATCTTCATATGTAGCAGAGGATGGCCTTGTTGGACATCAATGGGAGGAGAAACCCTTGGTCCTGAGAAAGCTCAATGCCCCAGAGTAGGGGAATCCCAAGACAGGGATACAGGAATGTGTGGTTTGGTGAGTATGGGGAAGGGTTATGGGATAGGAGTTTTTTGGAGGGGAAAGTAGAAAGGGGATAACATTTGAAATGTAAATAAAAAAATAATTTTTAAAAGAGAAAATCTTGGCTTAGAGTAGTATTAAATGCAAGTAAGAAAGAGACAGAGGTAGTGTGTGTGTGTAGGGGAATTTTCAGGCTCTGTTCAGCATTAGATATTACTGTAAATAGATTAATTATAAGGGATTGTTTGTTTGAAGTAGTGTTTTTATTTTATGAAAGTTGATATTGCTGCTCCAAGATTGCCTCATTTGCTATCTCTTAAAGTTGATTTAACAGATCTCTGGTATTTCAGCAATATTATTCCAGGAACTTATGTTTTGAACAAGTCACTGCTTGCTCAATGTACCTTATCTTTTTATTTCTACTTTCACCAGGTAAATCTTGCAATATTTCCAGTGAGTTTCAAAAATGCCTTCAATGATACAGGAAATGTTTCATTAACAATAAATATTTGGATTCATGGAAGTTTTATCCTCTTTAACAGATACATATAGATTGATTTTGAAACTACTAGTCTGGACAACAAAATGCCAGGTAAAGAGAAAATACTGTCTGATAATTTTAAATTCTAATCTACATGATTCCAATCAAAATATGCTTTTGTATAACTTAATTCACTATGTTATTAATGTTTGTGGTTAGAGAGTTTTTCAGGCTTCAAACTAAAATTAAAAATAAGGCACAAACAAAATCTCATTAATCTCAGATGAAGCTGGTGTAAATAAAATAGTGACCAATAGTGTCATCATAGTTACCTAAAATGGAGAACAGTGAAAATTAATTATATTTCATGTTGCTAAAATACTATGTTAATCCTTTCTGGTCTGAGTGGGCGTGGAAGTTTCAGAGTGGGTGAATACCTGGGTGAGTGCCCACTTGTACCCAGAGTGGGAGAGGAGAAGGAAAGGGGAAATTGGTAAGGATTGTGGTAGGGATGACTGGGAGGGGGGCAGTGAGCATGATGGAAAGTGATTAATTAAAAAAGAAAAAGAAAGAAAAGAATATTACTATCCAAAATATTTGATTGGTATAAATAACATATTTGATTGCAACAGCAAGTAAGACTTAATGAATTATATCATTTACAGTAGTAGAATAACTTTTTATACTTCTTTACTTCTTGCATTGAGAAAATTATAAATATTCCTCTAATGCAATATTAATTTAGGTTACTGTGCCATACTTTGTTAAAAAATACAATCTTCCTTACTTTAATCTGTGTTGTACTCTTGTATTGTATTCTCCTAAGTGTGGTATGTAGCTTGTCCACTGCAATGACAAAAAAAGAAGATACAAATAATAAATGATATGCTTTCACATTGCATTTTACGGATTTTATTATTATGTATTATTTTATTGATTAATTCTTTTTTTTTTAGAATTTGATGATATTGTATGCTGTATTCTGATTTGCCTCTTCCGACTCTCTTAAATCAACCCTTTTGAAATCCATCTCATTTTTTTTTCAATCTTTTCCAGTATCATGACATTTAGCTTTGTTTCCTGATTCATTTAGTTTTTCCTAAAATATCTCAGTGAGCATTTTGTAATGCTTTTTTGTAAGACTGCTCCTCACAGGCTTATGTTTGATGGAACTATTTGAGGACAAGTTGTGTTTCTTATTGGAGGGTATCAGTCACTAGGGTGTGCTTTGAGGTTTAAACAGCCCATATCACTCCCAAATATTTCTCTCTCTCTCTCTCTCTCTCTCTCTCTCTCTCTCTCTCTCTCTCTCTCTCTCTCTCAGTGCTTGAGTATCAGCCACTGCTCTAACATTATGCCTGCTACTTGTTCCCATGCTCTGCTCCCTGCCACTATGTTCACCTCTAAAAACCCTCCCGAACAAGTTCCTAAATTAAGTGTTTCATATGATAAGTTGACTTGGTCATGGTATCTCTTCATAGCAATGGAAGAGTATCTAAGATGATTTAATTGGAATTATTTGTTGGAGCCTACTGAGTTCGGCATTGAATAGACATAGAAAACAATTCTTTCCTCTCCTTGGATCTATTAGTAACAAGCATTTAAACAGTGAGGTGTTGGTCCTCTAGAGCCTCTTTCCCATTCATGCTTGACTGGCTATGGGTTTATTTTTGTATTCACCCAGATCTCCTGTGAGTTCTTGATTGCAAAGCTTCTGGCTTGAACAGAAGATGGCATTTTGAGCCCCTTCATTCTTCCTTCTTTTCTGAAATGTTCCCTGAAAATAAGTGGGAATAAATAAGTAGCTTATTTAAGGCAGAGCCCATAGAAATCATTTGTTCGTGGCACCTTTTGCAGCCTTTTCTGACTACAGCTAAAAGCAGCATATGTCAAAAACTGTTCACCTAATATATAGAAAAGTTTGGTGCTATGTCAGTTTGCTAATCTACAGTACTGGGCTGCCACCCTGGGTCCTATTATGTTCCTGCTGTGAGTTCTTAACCTGGTTTGCATGCTAGGCAAGGATTCCTTTCTATGAAGCTCTTCTCAGATAAAATCAACAATTGCTTATCCCTGTAATTCTGTTGCTATTTTTGCAAAATAAATTGTTACATCTGGCTTGGCATCTTTGAGGACTATGAAATGTAACTAGCAGGAAAGATCAGATTCAAATTCATGACTTTTCATGATGTATCCAATGTGTTTGATGTCTCCATAGTATCTTCTTGTCTGGTTTGTTTCTTTGCACAACTAAGAAAATGGACAATCATCTGTAATATTAGGGAAACCACTGGAGATGCCCTAGCTAGTGACTAACAATGTGGTATCTTACCCTACAAAGCAATTTTATTTACTCATGGTTTCTAGCAGCAGTTTTATACTCCATGAAAAATAAAATAAAATAAAAACCTCTCTTCATAGTTATTTTTAAAAATGACATATATTTATTCCTGTTATTTTGGTTGTTCCAGCCCCATTCATTTATTCTTCTACTATACCTCCTCCCTGCTTAAGACTCTCCAGCATTCAGGATTCCAACACAGTTCTTCACAGTCCTGCACTGTCTGCTGTCCACTATCTGAAACACTTACCATTGATACTGACTTTGGTTTTGTATCGTTTGAAAGAAGAACACGAATATAGTCTTCATTATACCATCCATCTGGATGAAGGAATATCAAGGCCAAAAGATGTATATAAACCTGATGGATGATTTGGGTTTTTTGGAGGTTCACAATGTTCCTCCATGGTCTCTATTTCAATTCTTACCTCAGGCCTCCTTCCTTTAGCAATTGATTGGACTTTGCTCCCTGATGAGCTATGTGAGTGTTGTAATATTAAAAAAAAAAAATCCTACTCCCTGCACTGCAAAAACATTAACCTGGAGATTTATGTCACATGACAAAGCAGCACAAAGTCACACCCAATTTGAAGGGAACCCACGAGGAGGATCATCAAATGTTCTTCAACTTTCCTATTCACTACAACCTCCAGCTTTTGTATTGGATGACCTCACTACATCTAGGTAATGGCATACATCATGCTCTTATATAGAAATATTCTCAATGACACATGCTATGCTTTATCAAATTCCTAATACAACTGACATATGAAACTAACAGCATATTATCCCATGCAATTTTCTTCTATTATTCTTCGATCCTTTGAATATTTAATTTGTTCTAAAAGTACATTTCACATATGTGCAATTTTTCATAGCATATGTCATTTTTCACTTTCAGCATTTATTGCCACTGCTTAGCAATCAGATCGCTTAAAATGTGTGCTGTAGAGAATAAAAGAGCCCATTAAAGCAGGAAAAAGCTTACCAGTTTTTGGTACACATAATTTAGTTTCAAGTGATTTCTAGTAATTTGGATAATGTTTGGTGCTTTTCCTCATGTGTAATAGGTTACTATTATTCCATAATGATATGTTATATGCTTTATTTGCATAGGAGACCATCACTCCATTAGTCCAAACAAAAAACTTAATTAGAAAAGACAATAATATATGGTCTTGGGAGAGATCTTAGGCAGAAAAGGTCAAAGACCTGAATTTGACCTCATAACTTCTGTATAAAAGGAGTGCATAGAGGAGCACATACCTGCGTACCCTGTGTTAATGAGCAACCAACAGAAGGACACCAGGCCTTGCAGACCACCACGTAAACTGGCTTAGAATGATTCTGGTTAAGTAAAATTTAAAAAGTAAGGTAGAGAGAAATTACTAAACACATGATACTCAAGAAGAAGGAAGATCAAAATGTGGACACGTCACCCCTTCCTAGAATTAAGAACAAAGCACACATTGAAAGAGTTAAAGAGATCATGTGTGAAGCTGATTCCAAAGGATGGACCCAACGACTGTGGCTGCCAGGGATCCATCCCACAATCAGCCACCAAACATAGACACTATAGCATATGCCAGCAAGATGGTGCTGAAAGGGCCCGGATATAGCTGTCTCGGGGGAAAATATACCAATGCCTGGCAAACATGGAGGTGGAA
>LR750643.1:50354-132854 GCA_902729485.2 Mus minutoides
CTCCTAGAGGTCCAATCAGCAGCTGATTGACACAGAAGCAGACACTTATACTGAACCATTGGACTTAAGTCAGGGACCCTTAAGGTTGAATTAAGGGAAGGATGGAAGAAGCAGAATAGGAGGGCACCCCCATAGCAAGACCTCAACTAACCTGGACCCCTGGGAGCTTCAAGGCATTGAGTCACCAACCAGGTAGCATACAGGAGCTGTTCTGAGGGCCTGGACAAATAAATATACAGCAGATGATTTTCTGGTCTGGACTCAGTGGGAGAAGGTGAGCTGAATCCTCAAGAGAGTTGAGGTCCTAGGGGAGGTTGGAGCCCTGTTGGTGAAGGAGCATCCTCTTGGGGATAGGGGTGGTGGGGGAGAAATGGGATGAGGGACTGTGTGGGTGGGGGAGGAGGATATGGGGACATCAGCTAGATTGTAAATAAAAAACAATAAAATTGCTTTATAAAGATAGATAAAAATAAATTGATTGGTCATCAAAATGCAATTTCAGAGAAAAAACTACTGTCGATAATAAAGAGGAAAAATCCATTCTGATAAAAGAACAAATCAATCTAAATCATTAAGTAATATGAAGTATGTTCTGTCTTAACAATGAAATTTTATAAGATATGAAGAGAATAAAATAAAACACATGTAAAATAAACTAAAAGTGTTCAAATATTCTTCAGACCAAGTTTTGTGGAATGTGTAAATAAATATGTCCTTATCAGTAAATGTATGAGAAAATTGTATGGAACAGAAGTATTTATATTAGCAATTAATTCCTTTTTTAAATACTGATTTTGCAAATGGTGGACATGCAAACATATATCAGTAATGGATGAATGTTTTTTCTGATTTCTTTGTCAAGCCATTTATTGTTTAAATAAAATAGGGCAACTGATTTTTTTAAAGTTAATTTTGTATCCAGCTACTTTACTTAAGGTGTAGAAGTTCTTTCGTAGAATTTTTCATGTCACTTATACTATATATCATCTACAAATTGTGATATTTTTACTTCTTACTTTCTAATATGTATCACCATGATCTCCTTCATTTGTCTTATTTCTCTAGCTGTAATTTCATGTACTATATTAAACAGATACAGCGAGAATGGAAAGATTTGCCTTGTTCCCAAATTTAGTGGAACTGATTTAAGTTTTTCATTTAATTTGATGTTGGCTTTTGGCTTGATGTATAGTGCTTTTATTATTTTTAGGTATGCATCTGGTATCCCTGATCTCTCCAAGACTTTTAACATGAAGGGGAGTTGGGTTTTGTCAAAGATTATTTTCAGCATCTAATGAGATGATCATGTTTGTTTGTTTGTTTGTTTCAGTTTGTTTACATTGTAGATTATCCTGATGGATTGTTATATATAAAACCACCCTTGCATCTTTGGGATGAGGCTTACTTGCTCATTGTGGATAATGTCTTTGATGTGCACTTGGATTTAGTTTGCAAGCATTTATTGAATATTTTTGCGTAGATGTTCTTAAAGAAAATTTATCTGAAATTCTTTCATTGTTGAATCTTTGTGTCATTTAAGTATAGAGTGATTGTAACCTCATAGAATGAGTTTGGCAATATTCCTTCTGTTTGTATATTGTGGAATTGTTTGAATATTGGTATTGTCTCTTTGTAACTCTGGCAGAATTCTGCACAAAATAATTTGGTCTTATACTTTCTTTGGTTGGGAGTTTTTTGTTTTTGTTTTTGTTTTTGTTTTTGTTTTTTTCATTTAAGGAGGATTTATTTTAAATCAGAGTTAAAAGATTTTGTCCATTAGGGTAGGATAGGCAAGGGATCAGGCGCATGGAGTGGCCTCAAGGCAGAGATAGATACTGGTGTCCAGCTCACTTTCTCTTTTCTTCCCTTTTTATGTCCAGGACTCTGACTCATGAGATGGTGCTGCCCACATTAAAAATATATCTTCCCTTCTTAGGTAAACTTCTCTGGAAAGGTGTTCATACAACCAGAGGTGTGTCTCCTAGGTGATTCCAAAGATTGGGAGACTTTTAATGATTTCTATTATTTCCATAGGGGTTAGAGGATTAGTAGAACCTCATCATATCTGAATTATCTTGAAATTTTAGTCTGTTCATAATCAGCTTTGTATCAATTTTAGTTAATAAAATAACCAAAAATTACTTGAAAATTTTTAGGTACATATTTCTTAGGAAGACAATGTATGCTATGATAATACCAGTTGTAACAATTTCTAATATCTCCAGTTTTCTGTATGACCAATCCTTCTATTTGTCACACAAATTCATGTTTTCAAATAGCATATAGGATTTAATCCTTATTTATGAAGTTGTGTATGTAAGAGCAGGTGAGTAGTGGTTCAGGCAGAGGAGAGGGCAGCGAGGGGAAGAGAGAAGAGGAGGAAAAGAAAGGGGGGGCATTGGGACAGGGAAAGAAGGAGGGAGAACTATTTTATGTATGGATACACTGTATCCAGGTCAAAGGAAACCTGTGGAAGTTATTTATTTCCTTGTTCCACATGGGTTCCCCAGGCAGGACTCAGATTAAAAATTTTACATTAACATTATATTTTAGTTTCAATAATTTCTAGACTCATTCTCTAAAACATTGGTTTAATAATTTAAAAATTTTAGGTACATTTTATTCTTGATTTATATTTGACATCTAGTCAATTATGAGTCAGCTTTTTCCTATGTCTACTATATGCTCTTTGTGGAATTAAGCTTAAACTAACTGGTATTTTAATAAAGCATCTTCATATAATATAATAATAATAATTTTGAATCATTTCTTTGTAAATCTTGTCATGTTATTAGTTTAAGGGAACAAAGAAGAAATGAAAATTTATAATTAATTTATGGTCAAATATATTTCTCTATACTAAGGCATCAAATGAGTAGTGTGATGCATAAAGCAACCATCTGTTATCCCCCATCTTTGTGTAATACACTTGTTCCCTTTATTATAATTTTAACAAAATTGTGTGTACAGTCATGAGATAGCTTCATGGGTACATTTTATTTCCAGACACAAATTTATGAGAATGAATTTTTTTTCCTGGTTTTCTTTGAAATTTATTCCGTTAGAAGAGGAAAGTTACTGAGTAGTTTTTATGCAGTTTATTTGTATTGAGATTGGTGTGTAAAAATAAGTAGACAATATATTTCTTGCCTTCTGGAAGTACTCATTCAATATTAAGTGATACAAAAATAAGCACCATAGGATAGTATAAATATACAGGGATTAAGTCAGAGAAGTGAAGACAATGTTAGATTTAACTAGATTTTAATAATATGTGAGGGCTCAGAGGGGCATCAAGAGAATTTGTCAAAAAGAATCCTGTGAGACTATTTTATAAAGAAATAATTATTCATAGATCTCAATGATTTTGCAAATGCAGATAAGAGGAAAAATTCTATAATACACATTAAAATGTATAATTCTCCTGATTAAATTAAACTGAATAATCATTACATATCCAACACATATGTAGACAATTAAGGTCAAGGTAAATAAAATGATGGAAATGATCAGAAAATCTATAGCAAAGAAAAAGGCCATTTTGTGTAAATTGTATTTTATGCTTTTTAATGACAGCAGATACTAACCTTGACATAGGTTCAACAAATATCTATGTCTACATTTCTCATGCTGACTAACATAAACTTATTAAAATATCATAATAATTCTGCTTTAAATGAAGTTATAAGTATCAACTGTATAGAAAAATGCAAATGTAATTCCAGAGCATTCAACAAGGGCTACTGCTGTTATTGAATACGTCTTAGCTGGTGTTGCAAAACTAAATAAAATAAGAAAACTAAGAGAAACACACTTTCTGGCAAGGCATTTATTATTTAGAGGGACAATATAAAACTGTTGAAGTGATTTTCAGATTCTATCCTAAACTCTTATTAATACATTGATAAAGATTTGCTTTAGTTTTCAGCTACTGTAACCCCACTTTGTCACAGCAAGACAAGAATTGAAAACCTATGGTCCCTGGGACACATTGATCTTGTTACATCTTTATATTGGTGCATTTGTTTCAGTACAACCATACAATGCTCAGTATTGAACACTTTAGACCAAATACTATGTTATTGTAGGCTTCTATCCTTGCACATAATATGTTGAAAGGCTATTGGGTAGATTTTAAAAATAAATGTGCTCCTTTGGTGCTCTCTTGGCTTGTAGTATTCAGAAGTTGTGTGGATTCTATTTCCTCCTTGGTCCTACCCCTATATGATCTTATGACTCAGTATGATAACAGGTTTCCTGCACTCTGAAATGGAATCAGTGACCTAACATCCACAATTACAGTACCATTTTAGCTAAATATATGAATGTCAATGCTTTTAAATTTGGATCAAATACCTTTTAAGGTATCCTTAGAAGCAAGACCTACTATAAACCAATGGTACTGTTGTGTTGTGGATATCATTACCATTTTTCTAATAAAAGATATTAGAAAGAATTGAAGGTTGAAGGTATCAATTTTAATAGCTAATTAATGTTAATGATTACTTATTGTCTAAAGAAATTTCTAAGAAATATTGTTTCCTTCATGTTTGCTATTAGTTGTTTAATAATTATTGAAATGTCACTATCCTCCATACTAGACACTTGCTGTTTGCGTTAGACAAATTCCCTAAAAACTTGGAACATTCACTATTATGACATAAAATTTATAGAGGACTAATATCCAAAATATTTAAGGAACTCAAGAAGCTAACCCCCAAGAAACTAAACATCCAAATCAAAAATGGAATGTAGAACTAAACAGAGAACTCACAACAAAGGAATCTTGAATGGCTGAGAAGCATTTAAAGAAATGTTCAAAGTCTTTATTCATCAGATAAATAAAAATGACACTGAGATTCCACCTTACACCAATCAGAATTACTAGGATCCAAACCTCAGGTGACAGCACATGTTAGCCAGGATGTGAAGAAAGAGTAACACACTCTTCCATTGCTGGTGGAAATCAATCTGGAGCTTCCTCAGATAATTATAAATAGATCTATCTGAATACACAGCTATACCACTTTTGGGCATCTACCCAAAAGATGCCCAACCAGGCCACAGGGTCATGTGTTCCAGTAGGTGCATAACGGCCTTGTTTGTGATAGCCAGAAACTGGAATCAACCCATATGTCCCACAACAGAAGAATGGAAACAGAAAATGTGGTTAATTTACACAATGGAATACTATTCAACTATTAAGAACAAGGACATCATGAGTTTTACAGACAAATGGATGGAAGAAGATAATATAATCCTGACTGAGGTAGCTCAGACCCAAAAGGACATTCATAGTATATCTTCAATAATAAGTGTATATTAGCCAAATACCCAGGATACAATCCACAGACCTCAAATAATGGTTAACAAGAGAGGATGCCTCAATCCCATTAAGGGGAAAGAAGGAAGAAATCATTAAGGGGGAGGCAGGAGAGACATGTATGAGAAATGGGACAGGGAGAGGAAGACGGGAATATGGTCAGGTATTGGGGGTACAGGACCAAAGTCCTGAGGTCATGGAAACAGGCAACCTCTGGAGTTAGGAGGTGGGGGGACCTTCTACAAGGTACCAGAGGTTTAGGAGGTGGGAGACTCTCATGGTTCAAAGGGAGGGACCTTATAAAAAACGCTGTCCAGTTGTAAAGTCCACTTCCAGTGGAAAGGCAGGGCTTCAAGTAGAGGGATTGGTCAAAACTGTCCCAGAATTGTTCCTTTCTTTTTTTTTCCAACTTTTATTAGATATTTTCTTCATTTACATTTCAAGTGTTATCCAGAAAGTTCCCTATACCCTCTCCCCCTTCCGGCCCTGCTTCCCTACCCACTCGCTCCCACATCTTGGCCCTGGCGTTCCCCTGTACTGGGGCATATAAAGTCTGCATGACCAAGGGGCCTCTCTTCCCAAGAATGGCCAACTAGGCCATCCTCTTCTATATATGCAGCTAGAGACATGAACTCATGGGATACTAGTTAATTCATGTTATTCTTCCACCTATAGGGTTGAAGACCCCTTCAGCTCCTTGGGTACTTTCTCTAGCTCCTTCCTTGGGAACCCTGTGTTCCATCTAATAGCTGACTGTGAGCATCTACCTCCATGTTTGCCAGGCATTGGTATAGTCTCCCATGAGACAGCTATATCAGGGCCCTTTCAGCACTATCTTGCTGGCATATGCTATAGTGTCTATGTTTGGTGGCTGATTGTGGGATGGATCNCAAAGCCTGACACTATTACTGAGACTATGGTGTGCTTGGAAACAGGAGCCTAGCATAACTGCCCTCCAAAAGGGTCAACAAGCAGATGAAAGAGTCTGATGTATATATACCCAATGAATGGTCAGAAGATTGTGACTACTGTGATTGAATTAGGGAAAGGCTGGAAGAAGCTGAGGGAAGGGCTATGCTACAGGAACATCAGCAGTCCCAACTAACTAGATCCCCAAGATTTCTCAGACACTGGACCATTAACCAGAAAGCATACACCAGCTGTCCCCCAACACATATACAGCAGAGGACTGCAGGGTCTGGACTCAGTGAGAGAACGTGCACTTACTCCTCAAGGTATTGGAGGCCCCAGGGAGTGAGGAGGTCTGGTGAAGTAGGGGTAGGAGTGGGGACATCCTCTTGGGGACATGGAGGAGGCAAAAGATGAGAAAAAGTCAGAGGGTGATAAAGATTGGACTGTAAAAAAGATTAAAGAAATAAAAGGAGCGAAAAGAAAATAAGAAATATATGTTTCACTTCTGTTTTCAGATATGACATAAGTGCAGAAAGAAAACTTTTCCTGTTTATTTTAAAAATGATTATTATAAGGAAGCAAAATAGTAAAATATATAATATTTTTAATAATAAAGATAATCATAAAATACTTACATGTTAAGGTAAAGGCAAACTAAAGAAATTATCTACATTAAATAATTAGATATATTACAGCTAAAAAATTATGTTTATGATGGCATGAAGTTACTATTTCTGTATATTACAGCAGAGGTCTAGGACCTTATGTTTTCAATGGAGTGTTCTATTCACATTACTGCGAAGTTTCAGCCACTCTAGCAATGTACAGAACATACACAAAATCATTATCTCCCAAGAGTACTACAAGGAAATTTAATTGCAAATGATAGCAAGCCTGGGCAATGGTGCTCACAGCCTGATTCAAATATCAACAGAAAGGCAATGGTATAGTTTGCTTGAGATCAAATGATCAAAATAAGACTTCCAATTTGTCTACTTTTCTTGAAGTTGTCTTAAGGTTTCACATTGTGTAACAGTTAAAGGATACAGGGGAGGAAAAACAGTAGCTCAGCCAGTTGCCTGTTCCCTTACTGTTGTTTTCAATTGTGACCTAATCCAGCCATGCATGCTGAGAGAAATTCTACAGTTCCTCATTTTCACACCTCAAAGTTAAATCTTAGATTTATTTGAAGTATGTCAGCATCACTGTCTGTTATGTTTTATATTCTGTAGAGATAGATCTGTGTGTGTGTGTGTGTGTGTGTGTGTGTGTGTGTGTGTGCGCACGTGCACCTGTGTGTGAAAGCATGTGTGTTAATGTTGCTGTATTTTCCACAAAGCGATTTTAATTCATGACACCTTGAATTGCTGGCATGGTAATACTTGCAGAATTCAGGAATACATGTAGTTCATTGAAATAAGTTGAATCACTTCCTGCTATGTATCATTATATATTTTTATTTTTTTAAATAAAAACTGTTATTTAATTTAATTAAAGTATTTTTATTAAACACGTGTATTATTCAAAATTTTCTTTTTGACAACCTCAAATAACCATGTGTTTTGGAATGTGGTTTTTTTTTTCCGATACGTTTGTGTGATTCGAAGCACTGTCATTTTGGCAGGGTTTTATCCTGACCATCATGCTTTCAGGACCAATTTACTAGGAAGTTTGAATAGAGCTATGTAGGAATTTTCTTCCCACTAAGTTTGGTTTAGCAAAGAATGGCAGCTAGTACATTGCCAGCACAGAGCATTGCACAGCAAGTATTATTTAATGATCATTGTGATTTACTTCATTTTTGCATTGATGAATAAAGGTAGTTTTATATAAACCACTGAATATATTTTTGATTTTTAACAAGGAGTTGTTTGGTGAAGAGTCATGTTTTAGTTATTTTTCAGTTTTCTAACGAGTCAATGAGAACTATGTTCAGTCATGCCAGTCCTAAAACAATCATACCCATAAAGTTATGTAAAATTTTAGGCATCGAAATTATACATCTTCTCTTTTCAAAGTACAGCAAATCCTTCCTACATACTTACACTTTTTTTTCGGTCTTACACTAAAATCGACAAAGCAAATTATACATGTTCATTTCTTCTTTTCCCGCATTGAGTTTAAAAAATCTGCAGGAAATTTTGTAACCTGAACTTTAAGCAGATATGCAGATGAGGGTTAATTAATCATCAGTGAATGTTGTACATTTTGTATAGTGAAATTTTCTTAATTTGCATAATGAAAACAACTTCAGCCTGTTGTGATCCATGATAAATCAATCAGCTCAAACATTGCTCACTTCCCAGCTTTGGACCTACATTGCCTGGAAATGATAAAGTATTTCCCAGAATCTAACTATTAATTACAGTGTAGTACATCACTGGAACTCTCATTTGGGAAGTAAAACTCTTTATTGATCTCTATTACATTGCCTATCATTTTGTACCGAACTAACTAGAAAAAGAAACAGATCATGGTTTGTTTATTTGTTTTACTTCTTTTTTTAATTAAGTGCTTTCTTTATTTACATTTCAAATGTTATCCCCTTCCTGGTTTCCCCTCTAAAAATTCCCTATCCCATCCCCCCTTCCCCTGCTCACCAACCCATCCACTCCTGCTTCCCTGTTTTAGCATTCCCCTACTCTGGAGCATCTAGCCTTCAGAGGAACAAGGGCCTTTCCTTCCATTGATGTCCAACAAGGCCATCCTCTGTTACATATGCAGCTGGAGCCAATGGTCCCTCCGTGTGCACTCTTTGGTTGATAGTTTAGTCCCTGGGAGGTCTGTGGGTACTGGTTCATTCATATTGTTGTTCCTCACATGGGGCTGCAAACCCGTTCAGTTCTTTGGGTCCTTTCTCTAGTTCCTCCATTGGGGACCCTGTGCTCAGTCCAGTGGTTGGCTGAGAGTATCCACCTCTGTATTTGTCAGGTACTGGCAGATCTTCTAAGGAGAAGATCAGTTTCCTGTAAGCAAGAACTTGTTGGCATCCACAATATTGTCTGGGTTTGGTGACTATATAGGATGTATCCCTAGGTAGGGTGGTCTCTGGATAGCTTTTCCTTCAGTCTCTGCTCTGCACTTTGTTTCTGTATCTCCTCCCATGGGAATTTTTTCCTCCTAAGAAAGAAAAAAGTGTCCATAATTTGGTCTTCCTTCTTCTTGAGTTTCATTTGGTCTGTGAATTTTCAGCATCCTGTACCTTGAGCTATACTATAAAGCAATAGAGATTAAAATTGAATGATATTGGTATTGTGACAGGCAGGTAGAAATGAAGACCCAGAAATGAACCCACACACCTACGGTCACTTGATCTTTGACAAAGGAGCTAAGACCATGCAATGGAAAAAAAAGACAGCATTTTCAGTAAATGGTGCTGGTTCAACTGGCATACAGAAGAGTGCAAATTGATCCATTCTTATATCCTTGTACAAAGCTCAATTACAAATGGATCAAGGACCTCCACATAAAACCAGATACACGGGATGTAATAGAAAATAAAGTGGGGAAGAACCTTGAGCACATGGGCACAAGGGAAAATATCATGAACTGAACACCAATAGCTTATGCTCTAAGATCAAGAATTGACAAATGGAACGTCATAAAATTACAAAGCTTCTGTAAGGCAAAGGTCGCTGTCAAAAGGACAAAATAGCAACCAATGATTGGGAAAATATCTTTACCAAGCCTATATCTCGTAGAGGGCTAATATTCAATATATATAAAGAACTCAAGAAGTTTGTTTTACTTTTTTTTTAAGATTTATTTTATTTATTATATGTAAGTACACTGTAACTGTCTTCAGACACTCCAGAAGAGGGCACCAGATCTCGTTACGGATGGTTGTGAGCCACCATGTGGATGCTGGGATTTGAACTTTTCACCTTCGGAAGAGCAGTCGGGTGCTCTTACCCGCTGAGCCATCTTACCAGCCCCAGTTTGTTTTACTTTTAATTTTATTCATTTTATGAGTTTTGTCAAATATATGTACATTGCACTTTTTTTTTCTGTTCTTGTTTCAGAAGGATTACTGTTCCTCATAAATATCAAGACCTTGGATTCAGGGTATTGCAATTTTCTCTTTGTCTCTTTATCTTTCTGTCTCTCTGTCTCTCTCTGTATCACCCCCCCCCCCCTGTGTGTGTGTGTGTGTGTGTGTGTGTGTGTGTGTATTTGTAAATGTGTCCCTTCATTCCTCCCCTATAGACATGTAAATGATAGGGCCGAAAATAGAGTTACTACACATCCAAATATTAACCTCAAACACAAACAATTCTAGAAGTCAGCTTTCCCTTTTTCGTTGAATGCAAGTTTGATGCAATAGAAGGATCTAACTCTCGACCTCCAGTTTGAGACATGTTGAAAATCTGTCCTGATCCTGGAGCTTGTCTTAGAATCATCTCTGTTACTCAAAATTATCATGCTCAGCTCCTCTCTCTGCCACAACCTACCTTTGAAACTGTTTCTTCCTCACTATCCAGGAATAATTCACACACAAATTTGTAACTGCATTCCACCCCTCAAAAGTTTCCTCCTGAAATTCCATGTGACAAAAATCAGCTGAATAATATGAACACTAAGGTGCAGCTCTTGATGATGTTTTGAATATTCATAAAAGCCCCTGATGTATTTGTCTACCATAATATGCCCTTTCAAGAACCCATTGAAATTGCCTTGTAGAACATCATTTTACTATGAGAATTTATAAATATTTAAACATTTACTCTGTCCCCTGAATATGGAAAGGTCAGTGAGTCTTTGCTACTATTTGTATATAAATACTGTCATTTATTATTATAGTCAATAACTTACATTTTTTGATTCACCCTAATGTAAGAAATACCAACATAAACATGATGCCTGGAACAAATTACTCTTACTTTAATACTATATCAATGTAGGATATATAATGTGAAACAAAAACAAGAGAAACAAAACCTATCGTATATTCAGTAATTAATAAGAGCTTTAGATAGATCATTTTAAAATTATTTCAAGCATGTGTATTAGTGTCATGCTTGATCGGGTCTTGCTTAGACACCCATATTGTTAAAACTTCCTGGGTGCAGCTCCCCTGACATTTCTATAAAATGCAATTGGACATGAGATATCCTCTTCCTCTAACTCTTACTCTTTTTGCACTGGGTTCCATAACATATCCTAAGCGTTAGGTGTCGCAATTAAGTTGTAAATAAATTGGATGGGTCTGGATAACTTTTAGTCACTTATACTCTGCATTTTGATCAGTTATGGTTTTCTATAAAGTCTCCATCTGCTGCAAAGAGATTTTCTTTTTCTCTTTGGGAGTAAAAATTACATGTTTAGATTATGGTTTAAGAAACGTGATGCCTTAACAAAGTGGTTATTATAGGTTTTGCTCTAAAGCCCTCAACTGCAGTTGTCCTCAAGTATGAATACTCTTCTAGATGACAGTGGTTCAAATCTGATAACCCATAGAACAGCACACAACTGTCTGTAACTCCAAGATCTGACACCCTTACACAGACATACACACAGGTAAAACACAAATGCACATAAAATGAAAATAGGCAATAACCTAAAAGAATATAAGAAAGGAAGAAAAGGGAAACAATGTAATTATATTTTAATATCAAAAATCTCAATTTTTTGTTTTTCATAAATTATTTATTTCAAAGTGATTTTTAAAATTTTTTCTCTTTATTAGATATTTTCTTCATTTACATTTCAAATGTTATCCAGAAATTTCCCCTTACCCTCCCGCATCCCCGCCCTGCTCCCCTACCCACCCCCTCCCACATAATGGCCCTGGCATTCCCCTGTACTGGGGCATATAAAGTCTGTATGACCAAGGGGCCTCTCCTCCCAATGATGGCCAACTAGGCCANCCCTACCCACCCCCTCCCACGTAATGGCCCTGGCGTTCCCCTGTTCTGGGGCATATAAAGTCTGTATGACCAAGGGGCCTCTCCTCCCAATGATGGCCAACTAGGCCATCTTCTTCCATATATGCAGCTAGAGACATGAGCGCAGGGGGAACTAGTTAGTTCATGTTATTCTTCCACCTATAGGGTTGAAGACCCCTTCAGCTCCTTGGGTACTTTCTCTAGCTCCTTCCTTGGGAGTCCTGTATTCCAACTAATAGCTGACTGTGAGCAACCACTTCCGTGTTTGCCAGGCACTGGTATAGCCTCCCATGAGACTTAAAAAAAGAATAAAAATAATTTTAATTGTCAATCATTCTACATTATACATATAATTTAAGTTGTAACCTATTCATTAAAAAGTTAAATAGATGCTACAAAGATAATAAATTACAATTGTTGATATCAAACTGAGGTTAAGAGGATTTAAAATCCAAGGATAGTACATATCAACCAACCTATTTATTAAAAATTACATCATAAAAGTCATATAGATATTTATGACTAGAAATAAAAAATGTAGAGGATAGTTAAGGGAAGGAAGACAAATCACAGAAGGAAAATAGAAGAAATTATAGCTGAGTACATTTCCTCTATTCTCTAGGGGTAGAAAGTTCAGTAGTATCTCTCCCATACCTAAAAAGAACTCAGGATCATGTGGACAGTTATCGAGTAAAGAGGGGAATCCTAACAGATACAAATACAACTGAGTACCTCTGCTATAATACTATGTGTGCTTATTTACAGTCAAAAATAGAAAACCAGATGTTCTCCATTTTTTCTCTCATTTATTCCTTATGCTTTCCTCTCTTCTTCTCCACTTCTTGATCCTTTTAACTTTCTTCTTCCAATACATTTTCCAAGACAGTAAAAATAAACATACCACGTTCTCTGACTACATGAATTTCTGTTTAAATTAAATATCCCTGCCTCAATAATTATTATATTAACATTTAGTGGCTTAATATAGAAATAATTTATCTTGTTTGTAACTCCTCATTTTGATGATGGCTTAGTATGAACATTAATCTCCAGGTCATAGAGGTAACCTGAGAATAGGGAACAGGCATGGAAGTTTCATTTCCAAAATTAATCATGCCTGTGACTGACAAAAGTATAATCCTATATCATGGAGATTGACATATCCAAATTCTCACATGTGTACTGCAATTCCTTATGAGTATTATTTTATAAAAACAAACATTCTAAGTGTTAATTGAAATATAATTTAAGTTAATGTAAATAGGTGCTTAGCCCTAATAAGCAAATGTAAAGACCAGCATGACATGGCTCGTGCTCCTGGAACAGAGCCAGGAGGATATAGGCCTCCATGAGTGTCCATAGCTGCTATTGATATAAGAATTATTTCTATAAAATAATTATTTTGGCAGCGGGGGGGGGGCTTAGAGACAGGTTTCTCTGTATAGCCCTGGCTGTCCTGGAACTCACTCTGTAGACCAGGCTGGCCTCGAACTCAGAAATCCACCTGCCTCTGCCTCCCAAGGGCTGGCATTAAAGGTGTGTGCCACCATGCCCATGTTAAAATAATTATTTTGTACTATTAAATTATATATAATTTTATTTCATGTTTCTCCTTTGTGGAATGATCTCTTTGCCAAAGTTAATGGCTCCATGATAATCAGAGATAGCAGGAGTCCAGGAGGTAAGGGTGTTGCTAACTTCTCAGCAAAATGGTAGAGTACTGTAAACTTCAGGATTGACCTTAAGCTCGCTAGAAAGAACTCTGAAAACATGAGTTCAAAATATTTAATTTCTCAACAATGTAAGACATAAGGATGCATATGTCTTATATAAGGAGTTTTATGAATCTATATGAATAGGGGCAGTGCTCTATGAGCCAGCTTGTCATAATGATACTAAGGAAGGAGATAATGATATTTAGGGAGTAGTAATTATAGGACAACATCCACACATCTAAGTTTTCTTGTTCATGCTTAAAGAGGCAGGCAGATTCCTGAGTTCAAGGTCAGCCTGAGACAGAGGGACTTTAAGTCCTGGCCCAAACAAGATAGGAATGTTAATTTCAGGCCCTGGTGTTCCCCTGTTTGGGGGCATATAAAGTTGCAATACCAAGGGGCCTCTCTTCCCAATGATGGTCGATTAGGCCATCTTCTGCTACATATGCAGCTAGAGACACGAGTTCTGGGGGTTCTGGTTAGTTCATATTTTTGTTCCTCTTATAGGGTTGCAGACCCCTTCAGCTCCTGGGGTACTTTCTTTAGCTTCTCCATTGGGGCCCCTGTGTTCCATCTTAGCTCCATTCTTTGTCTCTATAACTTCTTTCATGGGTGTTTTCTTCTCTATTCTAAGAAGGAATGAAGTATCCATACTTTGGTCTTTGTTCTTGATTTTCTTTTGTTTTGCAAGTGGTATCTTGAGTATTCTAAGTTTCTGGACTAATATCCACTTATCAGGGAGTGCATATCAAGAGACATCTTTTGTGATTATGTTACCTCACTAAGGATGATGTCCTCCAGATATATCCATTTGCCCAAGAATTTCATAAATTCATTGTTTTTAATAGCTGAGTAGTACTCTATTGTGTAAATGTACCACATTTTCTGTATCCATTCCTCTATACCTGAAAAATGTTCAACATCCTTAATCATCAGGGATTTGCAAATCAAAACAATCTTGAAATTCTACCTCACTCCAGTTAGAATGGCTAAGATCAAAAACTCAGATGACAGCAGATGCTGGGGAGAATGTGTAGAAAGAGGATCAGTCCTTCATTGCTGGTGGGATTGCAAGTTGACTTGTGTTTCTTTTCACAGAAGACTAGCCATGTCCAGAGTCTCCTGACCATGGAGTTATATTATTTCATTTTATAACCATTTTATCTGAGTAATTTTATGTGTTTGTAAAGTTACAAATGTAGTAATCTTAAGCAGAAATTTCTTTTTTTTTTAGATGAGAATGATGATTTTCTTTTTTTTTCCTTCCATTTTGTATTAGATATTTTCTTAATTTACATTTCAAATGCTATTCTGAAAGTCCCCTCCCCCCTCCCCCCTCCCTGCTCCCCTGTCCACCCACTCCCACTTTTTGACCCTGGCGTTACCCTGTATTGGGGCATATAAAGATTGCAGTACCAAGGGGCCTCTCTTCCCAATGAAGACCGACTAGGCCATCTTCTGCTACATATGGAGCTAGAGACACGAGTTCTGGGGGTTCTGGTTAGTTCATATTGTTGATCCTCTTCTAGGGTTGCAGACACCTTCAGCTCCTGGGGTTCTGTCTCTAGCTTCTCCATTGTGGGCCCTGTGTTCCCTCTTATAGATGATTATGAGCATCCACTTCTGTACGAGACAGCTATATCAGGGTCCCTTAAGTAGGCACTAGCTGTCCTATGCCATAGTGTCTGGTTTCTTGGGAAACTTAGTTGTATCACATGAAGTTTTTCTGGACTCTCTCTTGTGAAAACAGACATACGAGAGCCTACTTTGCTGAGGCAGACACATGAAAGGACATATGATGTCGTGCTGGAGCAGACACCTTAGAAGATGCGTGACGTTTAGAAAGAATATACATATAACCCTGCAGACAGTGAGAGGACGCTCCTGCTTTGGTTTACCCTGCAACAATTTGCTGTTCCTGTCATATGAATCTGTAGAGGGAATACAGCAAAGATCTTCTAGTGGTACTCTGGCTGCTTCTTGCTGCTTCCCAGGATTTGGGCAGATTAGGCTGAGCCTCAAAGTTTCTTCTAGATCAAACCATGGATACTGGGTCTTATTTGGTGTTGTTGATTGGACTGGATTGGCAGTACTAATTCCTGTTTGATATTTTGGACTGGATGGTTGATATCCTGATAGCCAAGATTGTTATGAACCCAAAGAAATACTTCTAAATTTGTCTGAATCCCCGTTGACAATTACCCATCTTCCCACCATACCATTAGTCAATGGGCTAGAAGGGAAGTTGAAGTGTTTAAGATCACTTACAAAAATAAAGTAGATTTTGAACAAACTCAGCTTACAGTAATCTACGTTTCCCAGACTCTGTAAATAATTAATCTTTTTATAAATATGAAATACTAAGAATAGTACTGGTATTCAATAATAAAGCAGTAAAAGTTGAACAGAATCACCTAATGTTTATAACATTGGACACTGAAACCAGATTGCTGGGTTTAATCCCAGATGTGGCATAGGGTACTTATATATTTCATTCTACAAAATTCAATATGCATTTCCAAATGGATCTAATAATAATCCTATTCATAGAAAATGGGTGGAGTATTTACCATTTCAAAATTATATACATTAACCCTCCAAATATACTTATGCTATTGCTAGTTATTCTCTCAAACTCTTAGGTAACTTGCTATCTCAGCATATTGAGTGGGAACCTATTTGATCTTGGAAGGCTAATTCTCATAATAAGACAAGTTTCTTTTCCCTTTGTTCCTAGTTCCTTAAAAACATTAAAGTAGAGCTACTTTTGAACAGCATGAAAAGGACACTGAACAAGTTATTCCAAAGTGACAGGTTTGAAGGATCATATAGTATAAGGTTAATATCAGACATTATACTCTTCTTAAAGTGTCAGAAGTGGCAGGGCAAGATCTCAGTGTTGGTCTGGCAGTTCATTGGATAAAATATATAGTCAGCCTTTGGGATGGAGAGAACAGGGCTGTAACAAATACATCTCCTGTGAAGAATTCACAAATCCAAATCTGGAGGCATCTGCAGGTTCTGCATCCCATTTGCATCCTGCTAAACATTTATATACTTCACAAAAGTACTATTGTTAACTTCAGAATTATGCCAGCTGTGAATTTCTCTAATTATTCATGGCAATTTAAATTTTATCAGAATAATTTTAACATACTCATGATCTAATATTGACAGGGACAATGGCATGAGACCTCCTTACCCACTTATAATATTTGGTATTTAAGAAAGCATTTTCATGTGTTCTCTCTTGAGGGGAATACAATCATAAGCAAGCCAAGTTACATTTGTATATATGAATTAATTACCAAAAGCATGTGTATAAACACACTAGAGACTTGTCAATTGTTTAGTGGTTCCAAACAAATGGACAGTTATACAAAGCAGGAAAATGGTGAAGCCTTGCTGCTAAAATTGCTCAGCATTCCCAAAAATAATTTACAATTGTTCTAAATAAGCTGAAATAGACTACGCAAATATTATTTAATAAGATAAAAATTTTAACTACAGACCATGTTTCACCCAGTTGTGAGAATGTATGTGATGGTGCCATATCTTGAAATTCTTTATTATCATCAGCACTGTTCCGCTCACAGGCTTATCACATCTCCCTCTTTCCTCCTTCTGAACTGTATTCGACACACAAGTTCTATTGACACGAAAATACTTGGACAAGTCATTGATGTTAAGGAGTGAAGGAGAAATGACTACCTATAGGCACATTTAATTTTCTAGGGACACAATTACTTAGTGTCGTGACAGCAACATTAATATCATAAGCATCTATCCACGATTACTTATCCAGTTCTATAGGAAAACTATCTTATTTACTCCTAAATAGAAAATATTATTCATGTCCCTAAGAGGCAAGAGATACTTGACTGTCAGCTTTATCATACAATTTCCTTCTATTTTGCTTTTAACATTTTTTTTTTTATTATTTCCAGTCATTGTAACATTTAGGTTTAGATTTTTTTAAAGAAATGCTCATTTCTATGAAGTTTAGTTAATACAATATAGAAAATAATAGACCCGATGATTACTTTTAAATATTTAGAAAAATTATTATATCTGAAATAAATGGATAACACACATTAATTTTCAAATACAAATTATCTATGGAAAATATTGTATCTTCTCAAACCTGGACTGATGCTACACATGCATCCTGACTATTTTATTCACATAATCCTGAGAGAAGAAGCCTCAACTTTCTTTCCAATGACAGAGGAACAAATTATCATTATGATGAATATAGTTGTCATGGAACAAAAGCAAAAAAAAAAAAATTCAGCTGCTTTGCCTGACTTATTTTAGATACATTTTCTTTATTTCTTTTAAGTTTTTCTATTTATGTTCATACCTTTAACCTCTCCCTTGATGATTAGGATAATAATAATAAAATAAGTAAAGATTAATACACCAAAGATCATATTGAATATTAACAATATTCTTCAGTTATGATCTGTACAAGAGATATGTGAGGAAATATCCCACTGACAGCCGGTAGAGCTTTTCTTGCCTTCAAACTCAGGGCACAGTTCTAACAGTTGCAGATTTCCCAGATGCACATGGATGCTGACTGTGCAAGCTGACATGCTGTTCTTAGCAAAACGCAATGTGTTCAATCAAGCTGGTAAAGCAAGAGTCCATAAATTTATCATGCAAATGTTAGTTGTGAAAAAGCCTCCTCAAATGAGTCTCATGGACAAGGATCTACATTTGGCTCCAATTCAGAGTCACATATCCAGTAGCACAGCTGACCCCCCACAGCACAGTGGGCAACTTTCTCAGAGCTATTAAAGCACTTGAGAAAATTTATCTGAAAAGGAAAATTATAACAAAAGATACTCCATGTATAAACTGAGATCTCGTAGCAATAAAGGTTTTTCAACTTTCCTATGTGCTCTTCCCCTGTGATATGATATTCTACAATGACCCTTAGTGCTCTTGCACACTGGTTGGTTATAGGTAACATGGGAAAACGGTGGAATCTTGCTGAGTTATAACATGACAAAGGAGATAAACTCTCCAATATAATAGAAAATTTGATTTGTGAATAAACAATGGCTCTGGATTATTAGAAAATAAATCCCATAATTCAGATTCTTTGCAAAATTCACATAGGTGGATACCAGATGTCATTGAATCCCTGGAAAACAATATGATTGCCCACAGTTATTGATTTGTCAGAAGTGACATAGAATATATTAAAAGATCAGGGAGTCTTGAGTGCATTATGGCAGTATGTCTCCAGTTCCTTCAAAAAGATATATTTAAGTTGGTGAGAAATGATGAAGTCACTAGTTGTAATATATTTTGTTGATATTAAGAATATGTATCACTGGGCAGAGGTGACACACACCTTTAATCCCAGCACTCAGGAGGCAGAGGCAGGTGGATTTCTGAGTTCAAGGCCAGCCTGGTCTACAGAGTGAGTTCCAGGACAGCCAGATCTACACAAAGAACCCTGTCTCAAAGT
This sequence comes from Mus minutoides, assembly GCA_902729485.2. Classification (NCBI taxonomy): domain Eukaryota; kingdom Metazoa; phylum Chordata; class Mammalia; order Rodentia; family Muridae; genus Mus; species Mus minutoides. The sequence goes on from LR750643.1 coordinate 69,672, forward strand.
AAATAGATAGATAAATAAATAAATAAATAAATAAACCAAACAAACAGAAAGAATATGTATCTGAGAAGGATGTAAAGTAAATATGTGAAATAATAAATAAAATTAAGAAGACATTTCTGCTTCAGCATTACTTATTGCTTACAGTTCTTTGCATACTGTAGAGATCAGTTCTTTGTGTACTGTAGAGATCCCCTGCTCCTTTACCTGTCCATTTCTCATGTCTGTCATCTTTGTTCAACTTATGCTCACGGTTGGGCAATCATGATGGTGAGACTTTCGGGAACACACATTTCAAATTCTTTTCATTTAATTTCACTTCTCTCACTTTTTCTCTGACTCTTTACTCTTTCCACATAGTTCCCACTCTTAGGATTATTCTTTTGTTTCCTCTTTTCTTTTCTTTTCTTTTTATTTCTTTTCTTTTCTTTTCTTTTCTTTCTTTTCTTTCCTTTTCTTTTCTTCTCTTAGTCTTAAGGAATAGCCCCATTTCTAGTATTTACTGTACTAAAATATATATATATGGATGCAAGAATGTACATAGTACTTATTCCATCCACTACACTAATTAAAATATATACAGCCTGTAATATATACTATATCAAACAATATTGCTTTATGTATTTATCAAAAAGAGAAATTAGGTAAATTATGTTTAGAGACAAGAAATTAAGTGAAATTTTAGACAGAAACCATTAAGAAAGTCTTTGAGGTAGCAGAATTGTTTTATAAATGTAAAATTTCAGTTGGCTATTAAATTGTATAGAGATTGTTGTTCTTACAAATCTTTATCAATCAATAAAAGTTCAAATAGCTAAAACTCATACACAGATACAGACATTTCATACAGATTGCAAAGAAATTAATGAAGGTGAATGTAAAACTCATTTTTATAAGGAATATCATGGATATCACAAATTAGTCCAATGAAGAAGCTTCAAAATATCTAAATACTGTTTCATGTTTTTATAACATCACTTATCTCATTTCTGTAGACATTTACAACTATCCTTTTATAGCCTGTTCTAAGATCTAATTTTGTTATATAAATCCAGATATCTAGGTTAACTCTGGCAATAACGGTTCATTAATTTCATATTGTCAACAAGATCACTGTATTGCTGGCTATTTAGGGTTATCACAAGCCAGAGAAAGTGCCTGGGTGACTTTCATCTCACTAGTATTCTAAGTCTGCTTCTACATGAGTTTATTCAGAGATTAATAGCTGCCAAGATCTTTTAGCTTGGAAATTGGAGATACTTAATTCTTGAGCACATGGCCTAACATTAGCATTTTAGCTTGGCATGAGCCTCAGTCTCCTGGAGAAACAGCTGTTTTGAAAAACATTGTGGAGATGATCATTAAAAAGTTTAAAATAAGCAAAAAAATGCAGTTCTGCCTTGTCACTGTAGCATGTGAAATGTTGATTTCTGCCAAAACTTACCCTCCTCTTATTAGATGATATAATAAATACTATATGCAAATTAAAAGCACACACACACAAACACACACTAAACAGTGCAATAAAACAACAATGTATTTTGTAAACACAATAATTTTCACACATTATTTTTTTGCAACTCATCTGTGTTGTTACTTGAGGGCACACTCATATCCTGATTGTAATATAGTCCTGTAGCCTTTGTCCCATCATTTCCTATCACAGAGCATGGACTTAGAATAATTTATTAGAATAGCATTTTCCCATGAAGCAAACAATAAAGGGAATGTTATTTAATTCATTAAGGTTGACAGAATTTAATGGGATGAGTGTCTTCTGTTTCCACTTTCTTCTGTTGTTGGTGCCACGGTTTTCCCTCCTTTTCTCTGTTCTCACTTTCCTTTAAAGCAGTTATAATTGTTCTTAACTCAAAATGACATGTAAACTTCAGTCCTAGAATATAAATCATTCAAACCAGTAATGAAGAAAGAAACTTTGAAATATGGAGATACACTCATGATTCATGTGATACAAACTACACGGGTGTAAACAGCTTCTATGAACTCTGAAACTTGATCTCATCTAGTTAAACTCTCGAATTCTTAAAATCATTTCCCTTTGTTATGTAATATACATACATATATATATATATATATATATACATATATATATATATATATGTGTGTGTGTGTGTGTGTGTGTGTGTTATATATATGTGTGTGTTTTATATATATATATATATATATATATATATATATATATATATATATGTGAATATATTAAACATAGTTATTAGTTAATGTACTTGTGAATGTGTGCCCACACTAAACTTTTTGAAAATTAATTCTCAAAGCTATGTCTAAGCTGCAAGATAGTAAATCTGAATTTTCAAACCTCAGTTATCATTTTTTTTATTTTAGCCCTGAGCATTTTAAACACAAAACAAGTTAAGCTTCATTGACAATACAGTACTTCAGACATTACTCGCCAATGCTTTACTCAACATTCATGAGAAAAAGTAATTTTGTCTCAGAAATCAGCACAAATCTATGACCTCAGAGTAGACTATCTGTGAAATATTATCCAAAGTTCAATGAATAAACATCTTTCTAAAAAAACACAATATTTTACTATCTTTAAAGTGAGTATACAATGTCTTCTTGAGATACTTGTTTTAAATAAGCACAGTTCTGTGTTTATAGTTTTTTTTTTTATCCATTTTTCTTATAATTTGGTATGGTACATTATAGAAAAGCAATAGATTTGAAAGTTTTCTATTGATTCTTTGTAAATTTCATATCATTCATCCTAACCCTACTCAGATTCTCATTCCTCCATATTCCTCTCCATCCTTGCACCCTCTACCCCCAAATACAACAACAACAACAAACAAAAATAAAAACAAAAAGAAAGGTAAAAAAATTGAATAAAATAAGATCTGTGGAATCTGTAGTGTATTATAATGTGCCACAGAGTATACATTTTTGCAGAAACGGGATTATTTGCAAATAAATGTTCATTGCAATGAGTCATTTGCATGATTTGTGGCCAATAGCTTTTGTTTCACTGTCATTAATGGATCCTCATGGAGCTCCTCTCAGATATCCTCCCTGTGGTTGCCTTATGTCATAACTGCCCTGTAGCCTTTGTTATGAATTGGTTATACAGGACCGGGTATGTGTTCCAGCAGTTCACAGATGGGGTAGATGTTGAGAAGATCTAAGCCAAAGCCCTGCATCTGATACTGGATGGTGGTTATGTCATTCAGCCTTCCAACTCTTTTGCACCCGCACCCCCATAGCCAGATCTCCTATTTACCCAGGCAAGGCTTGTGACCTGATCTCCTGCTTTTGGTAACCAGCAAGAGACAGACAGCAATGACCAATTCTCCAGCACTGCCCTAGCTAGGGGCTCTCAACTCCTTCCACCAGGGCCAGCTCTCCCACTCTTAAGGGGCTGATGGGTAGTTAGGGGTTACTGGAAGGGCAGGCAGGACACATCTTTCCTGGAACCATGCCACAGCACAGTAGATGATGGGCAGGACCTGGTCTAATGCTCTCATACCCTTGTTTTCTGTTCTCCCACAATGCTCAGGAAAGAGGCAAGGCTGATCCTCCCTAGTACAGCAGCCTTATATGAATGGGGCCAACTGGGTGTAGCCCTCAGATATGGAGATTGTCCCAGGAGAGAGCCCAGCCAAGAGATGTCTGAATGGTCTTGGAGGGTAACAAGGGTCATGTACATCAATGCAGAGCCACACATCCAAACATTACCCTCAGACACAGCACATGCTAGGACCCCCACCATGGCTTCCAGTAACAGTTGATGCTGCTCCCATCAGGTTGATCCTCACCAGTCTCATGTCTTCAGTTATGCCTCTCTTCACACTGCACACACCATTCACTTCTCTCTCTGCCACCTGTCTACCACACACTTGCTTAATGTAGTGGCAATAATATTTTGAATTCATAAACAAAATATTTTCAATGTATAAGCAATTAAAAAAAAACTTTGTGAAGTGAGAGTGTTTGTGTGTAGTGTGTGTGTGTGTGTGTGTGTGTGTGTGTGTGCATTGATGTGTTCACTCATTATGGATCATTCACTATTTGTTATTGATGTTTTGAAGCAACGTTTTCAACTGGTATTAAACATTTGAAATCAGCTAAGCTGGCTAAGCAATGTAAGCCAGGAATCTTCCTATTTTTGTCTCATAAGCCTTAAAATTTCAAGGATGTACTAGCAGCCCAGATAATTTTTTTGATGGATGTGGAGCTCAAACTCATGTCCTTCACTGACAGAAGCATCCTTTTATCTGAATATATATATATATATATATATATATATATATATATATATATATATATATATATTTGGAGGGTAACAAGGGTCATGTACATCAATGAAGAGCCACACATCCAAACATTACCCTCAGACACAGCACATGCTAGGACCCCCACCATGGCTTCCAGTAACAGTTGAGACTGGTGAGGATCAACCTGATGGGAGCAGCATTTTCTAAAGTGTAAAATAAACAATAATTTTAATGGTAATATATCTATGTCTAATTTAAGATCTCCTTATTAAAATCAGCTTCTACAAATCAATTGAAATATTTAATCTTTGCTGTAAATTGACCTTAGTGAATTCTATCAAAGGATATCATGAATTCAGATTTAATAGTTGAGCCTGCATGTAAAACAAATGACTTTTATTGTATAAAAAAATTAATTTCTCTTCACAGATATTTATGTGTGAAATTAAATATTTCATACATTCATTAATTTTGTAATTTTAGAAATAAGCTACTTTGATGTGCACTAATCAACTTTTCCATTTGTGTGAAAGCTAATTCTTTAATGGACAGTAATAATTTCCTCTCTGTAATGAGGCATCAAGCATGCACTGCATAGTAATAACTTAAAATAGGCCTTTTATTTTCATCATGGTCAACAATATTGTACTATGTCCCTCTGCATAAAATTTATTTCTGTTGAATTAGTTATATAAGTCCTTCACTTTAAGTAGGTTATTAAATATTAACATAATTTTGACCTTTAAAAGGCCAGCCATCTTTTCTTGAACCAATATTCTTCTGAAAGTGTTCTTGTTGGTTATTAATACTCAATAAAATTCTGTAAAGATAACAGAAAATCAATGAATTCCTTTTAGAGGACATGCAATATAACATATATAATGACACTTGTATATCAATGCAATAAAAAACTAAATTCAACATATATTAAAGCATCATGCATATACATGTGTGTTTTCATGTAGGATAGTTTATATTTCTAAAATTGAAAAATCTCAGAAATGAAATAACAAATTTATCTTAAAACATCTGATATACTTCTATACAAAGTCATTTATTAAAAAGAAAATTAAAACAATTTTAATAAAGCAATAATAGTGTTCATATGATTAAAAATTCTATTTTGTAAGGAAATCACTGGTATACTAAGCAAAATCAAGTTAATATGAGCATATAGTTTAAGTATAATTTTACTATTTTTTGATACCTATTGAGTGAGGTAACAGTATCATACATAGATAAAATTAATAAAAGCATATTAATATATACGATGTACAAAAATTATCTCTGAGTAAGACACCTCCATTTAAAAAATAATTTAAAAAGAAAATATTGGCAGTACCTTATGAAATATAGATGTGGGATAAGACTGTCACTAGGACTCCATTTGTCAGAAATTTGTTGCAACAGTTGGCAAGCAGTACATCATGATGCTAAAAATTTTCTAAGATAAAAACATTTAAAGATAAGAACAATCAGGCAAGAAAATAACCCACAGAATTGAAAAGAATCCTTGCCAGTTGTACATGTAAAAGAAGTTTAATATCCCGAATATACAAAAAATTCACGAGTCTAGAAAAAAAGGTCTGTATGCTTGTTGTGTTGTGTGTGTGTGTGCGTGCGTGTATTATACTATATGATATGTATACATATATGTGATATAAAAATCTATTATACATTATGTATATACATATCCATACATTGTCCATACATATACATTGTGTATATAAGTATATGCGTATACAGTGTTTATATACATATGTATATATAATATACATATAACATACATTATACGTTTATATTATATGACTTAAGACCTAAGCAGAAATTTTTGTATAAGATATAGAAGCATCAAGGATGAAAGTGGAAAAGGAGTGATGAAAGGGATATATATATATATATATATATATATATATATATATATATATATATAACACATAACCTGAAAATTTTAAATAGAAGCTGTAAAAATGACCCAGACTAAGAAATACTTCAAAAATATCCATTGTCATTATTTCAGCTTACTTCAGTCATATTAGAGTTCATCTTGTGTACTGTATATTCAGATTCTAAGTTCTGTATCCCAAGATCAGCTTGCAATCTGGGCATGGATATTGTATTGAGCTATGTGCTAATGTTCTCAATAGTCTCTGATTGTCAAATAAAGGTTAGAGCCTGTGACTGGGCAGCAAAGATATGAAGGCAAACTTCAGATTGAGGTGATCTCAGGTAAGAACCATGACAAGAAGTAAAGAAGAGGAAGGAAGAGAGGTGGCCATGGTGCATGATGGATCATGAGGACAGATGATGAGCATATGGCCAAAAGAAGCTCACCCCGGCAGGGCGTGGTGGCACACGCCTTTGATCCCAGCACTGNAGAAGAAGAAGAAGAAGAAGAAGAAGAAGAAGAAGAAGAAGAAGAAGAAGAAGAAGAAGAAGAAGAAGAAGAAGAAGAAGAAGAAGAAACCTTTCTACCACAGTCAATTTGAAAGTGTTGATTTGAAAGTGGAAGAACATAAAAGGAGTTCATGAAAGGACACATTTGAAAGACTAGAAGGATGAAAGGGAAGAGTGTAAATGGTGCAGATATATTTTAATTTGGATATATAAAAAGGAGAAAAAAATCTTTAAAGGAACATAAAATAAATGTGAAAGTAAAATTGTATTTACTTGAAACCACTACATGAATTTTATGTCCTATAACTATAAGCTGATGAAACATTTGTGTCTCGGCTTGAGGTGATTTGTAGTGACAAACCAACCTTAACTTGGGGACAACAGAATTAAAAAAAAAAAAAAACAACTAATAAATGCTCACCTAATTTGTCAATCCCCCAAGTTTAATTACAAAGTACTCTAGAGAGTGAGGTTTTTACAATCATGATTAGATAGCTGCCTGGGACTTAGGTTATGGTCATCCTCCCCAATAGCACTGCAAACAACCAATTATACCTGTACTCAACAGCTCAATAATCATAGCTCAGAATAAAAAATATAATTTTGCTTTTGAACTTGTTATCATAGTGAAATAAATAGTTACTACATCCAACCATTTTTAGTTAGAGACAATTTGAGTTAATTAGTGTACTATTGCATATCACATACATTTCATATATGAGCCTTGGTGTAATTTTATCATTTTTAGTGGCATTTTCTTATACATATTGGAAAATAATTCTATTGAATAAAATAATAAGAAAACTTACACTTTGCCATGGCTAACTAACTTAGAGAGTTTCAAGTTTTAAACAGTCAGGTACTTTCTCAAAGTGATGAAAACAAATGTTTTTCTTCATCATTAACTTTCCTAAGCCTACTGACTTTTGTGAAATCATTGCAGCTAGTCTCAAATGGTGTATGAAATGAAAATTTTCTGCCTAGTCACTGCTCATAGGAAACATCCTCATGATGGCTTGCAATCAGTGTTCTGTTCAGTTATTTTTTCTAATACTGTGATCACGGAATAAGACATACATACTGAGGAAGAAGAAATGCATAAAGTGAAAATTCCTCTTCAAGTGACATTTTGACCTCTTTTAGTTTCATGTTTAATTGGACAGACTAGTTTGACTTGAAACAAAATGGCCTTTTTAATTGAAAAATATGAACAATTCAATCTAATTAATGTATTGAATATGAACCTGATGTGTATGCATTGATTATTTAAATTTATAAGCACTATCAAATGAAATTTCTACAAAATGCGTGAAAAAGTCCTTCACTTACATGCATGCGATATACTCACAGTGGTGAATTCATAGCTTCTGCCCTTACATCACCATTTATATGTAGGCTAAATGCCAGGGCATACACTGTGTATACATATTGAATTGTTTCATTAAGAATAATAGAAACTATATATCTGAACAAAAAAATTAAAAATACCTCATAATATTGATCACTTGATTTCCTATAACTAGAACCTATTCTCACCCAGCAGAAAAGGCACATAAAGCAATTCTAAATGTGTAGCTCTGCAAGAACAGCACTGATAGGACAAACGTTCATGACATTTGTTTAAAATTGGATTTGTGATATTTCCAAAGAATTACTGAGGCTTCATTTTACATTAAAAAAAAAAAAAGAATAGGAAAACAAACAAGAGTGATAGGTTTCATTGTCCCTTCATTCAGTGGATGTTTATTGAAAATATCATTTACATTGATTGTCATTACTTTATACAAAAGGAACTTTGAACATGTAGTATTTAGCCCCACTTTAATATTATTTCTTTTCTATTCTCATTTGAAAATTAATAGTTCAGATGCACAAGGTTTAATCTTTTGCTTTTGGCTTTATAGTTATTATATTTTATTTTCATCTCTATCAGAGAACTCAGAATGGTATATATATATATATATATATTTGTGTGTGTGTGTGTGTGTGTGTGTGTGTGTGTGTGTGTATAATTAACTATTCTTTTTTTACTATAAGCTTCTAGTTTGGAGTTAAAAAATAAAGATTTCTATATAAATCAAGAGGAATTTCTTAGATGAGTTCTGTAATGCCTGCTTTGTGATCCATCTCATGGGGTCAGCACAATGAGCTAAGAATGAAGATGAAGGACTTGAATGAATGTCTTCACAGTGTGACATTCATGACTCAGTTGTTCCTTGTGGGACTGCACTATTTCCATATCCATGTGATCAACAAGAGAATGTTATCTATTCTGAAAAGAGTCTCACAAATTAGGTCAATTTCCCAGGATTGCCATCGTGACATAATTGGTGGCACAAAGTCAAGCTGTCAGTAGGGATGTGCTAGGTAAAGAGACTCTCCCTTGCCCTACATACTTTTTGGTAGTCTTTTGTGAATTTTTAACTTTCTTACCTTTGCAATGCATTCATCTCTTCATTTGTCATTCTGTATTTTCTTTGTGTTTATATATAATGTTAAAATAAGATATCAATTGTTTTGAGGCTCACTATTTTTGATATTATGTTGACTTTAATTTTTTTCTATTTCTTATTTAGACTTCAAACAAACCAAATAACCTAATTAAAACCGGGGTAACAGAGAGAAATAAAGAATTCTCAGCAGAGCAATCTCTAATGGCCAATAAACAATTAAAGAAACATTCAATGTCATCTAGGAAATGCAAATCAAAACATCTCTGATATTCTACCTCCAGGGTCAAAATGACTAAGATCAAAAACTCAAGTGAAAGCTCACCTTTGAGTATAAGCCCACAAGGATACTTGTTCAACTGTTTACATAGCAGCTTTACTCATAAGAGTCAAAAACTGGAAGCAACCCAGATGCCCCTCAACTGAAGAGTGGATGAAGTCTATTTTTCTTATTACTTTAGCTTTGGTCGTATCTATTTGAAAATAAGGTCACATTGTAAAGCTGAGATTTCAGTGTAATATTTTTAAAGGCATACAATTCAACATATGGAATATATAATTCACTAACAATTAGAAATAAATATTGTCTAAATAATGAAATATATCCTAATATGAGTTAGATAATAATCCAATTGAAGAGGAATCATGTCATTGTGTATATTAAATTTTTTTTCTGCTGAGATTTCTTTTTCCAGTGCAGTTGTATGATTATCCCTGCATGTTATGACTTGCATATATATGCACCACCCCACCACCCCACCAGACCATTAAACTCCATGGAGCCTCCAATCTTTTGAGAGTTAGTTGCACCTTCTCTTACTAAAACCAACCCGGCAGTCCTCTACTGTATATGTGTTGGGGCCTCATATCAGTTGTTGTACACTGCCTAGTTTGTATTCAGAATCAGACAAAGAAATCAACTGGGCACTAAGCAACTTGCTTATTTATTAGCATAATAATACCATACTGGAATTCAGAGTTCTTTTTGCCTCCTGCAACTTAGACATTGAGTAGTGGATAATGTCAGATGTCTCTATGGGATTCACTCTATGCTATTGAGTTTACACAGTCAAAAATAGCATTCGCCGGGCACGCCTTTAATCCCAGCACTCGGGAAGCAGAGGCAGGTGGATTTCTGAGTTCGAGGCCAGCCTGGTCTACAAAGTGAGTTCCAGGACAGCCAGGGCTATACAGAGAAACCCTGTCTCAAAAAACAAAACAAAACAAAACAAAAAAACAAACAAACAAAAAAAATAGCATTCATCACGCCTATATCATGATCCTATTGGGTAATGCATGGTCACTGTAAAGAGCCTCATATGCATTCAGTAAGTCTTCTCTTCTCTTCTCTTCTCTTCTCTTCTCTTCTCTTCTCTTCTCTTCTCTTCTCTTCTCTTCTCTTCTCTTCCCTTCTCTTCTCTTCCTTTTCCTTTTCCTCTTTCTTTCTTTCTTTCTTTCTTTCTTTCTTTCTTTCTTTCTTTCTTTCTTATTATTTATTTATTTATCTATTCCTTCCTTTATTTATTTATTTATTTATTTATTTATTTATTTATCACTCCAGATTTTACCTCTCCTACTTCCCCTGGTCTACCCTACAACTCTTCCACATCCCATACCTCCTCACTGCCCCTATCTCCATGAAGATGTCCCCACCCCTCACCCCCTACACCATCTGATCTCTAAACACCCTGGGGCCTCCAGTCTCTTGATAGTTAGGTACATAGTTTCTGATTGAACACAGACTGGGCAGTCCTCTGCTATATATGTGTTGGGGGGCCTCCTATTAGCTGGTGTATGCTGCCTGTTTGGTGTTCCAATATCTGAGGGATCTCGGGGGTCCAGGTTAATTGAGACTGCTGGTCCTCCTACAGGGTCACACTCCTTCTCAGTTTCTTCCAGCTTTCTCCTAATTCAGCCACAGGCGGTCCATTGATTGGGTGCAAATATTTGCATCTGACTCTTTCAGCTGCTTGTTGGGTCTTTTGGAGGGCAGTCATAATAGGTCCGTTTTTGTGTGCGCTTAGCATCCTCAGTAAGAGTGCCAGGTCTTGGGACCTCCCATTGAGCTGTATCCCACTTTGGGTTTGTCACTGGACCTTCTTTTCCTCAGGCTCCTCTACATTTCCATCCCTGTAGTTCTTTCAGACAGGAACAATTTGGTTCAAAGGATTGACTTGTGTGATGGCAACCCCATTTATCACTTGATGCCCTGACTTTCTCTGGAGGTAGGCTCTACAAGGTTCCTTTCCCCAATGTAGTGCATTTCATCTAAGGTCCCTCTCTTTGAGTTCTAAGATTCTCTCACTTCCCAGGCCTCTAGTACATTCTGGAGGGTCCCCTAACTCCCTACCTCCTTAGGTTTCTTGTTTCCTTTCTTTCTGCTGGCCCTCAGGAGTTTCAGTCCTTTTGTCTCACCCAATACATGATCATATTCCCCTCTAGGCACCCCATCCCCTTTCCCTCCCAGGTCCCTGCCTCTCCTGTGGTTGCTTTCTTCTCCCTCCCAAGTGGGACTGAGGTATCTTCACTTGGGCCCTTCAGCTTGTTGACCTTTGTGAGTTTGTGGGTTCTATCTTGGGTATTCGACACTGTTTTTTTTTTTGTTTTTTTTTGCTAATATCCACCTATGAGGATTGCATGCCATGCATGTCCTTTGGGTCTGAGTTACCTCACTCAGGATAATATTTTCTAGTTCCAATATATTTAAATTGTTTCTTGAAAATATACAGTCAGCACAAATACAGAATTATATAATAACTCCATAGATTTATCTATGTGACTTTTCTGTTCTTTTGCTAAAAAGATACCTAGAAAATAGTATTTACCTATCTTACAGTATTATTCTGAGTCTCATACAAATTAAGGTTTCAAAATTTAATGGTTCATTTGAAATGAATTTGGAACTCTATTCAATTCTTCGTGTGTGTGTGTGTGTGTGTGTGTGTGTGTGTGTGTGTGTGTGTGTCAGAGTGAATCTATGTGAGTATGAACACATGAGTGCAGGTGCCAGTATAGGATATATCCTGGAGCTTGAGTTATGGATAATCTATTGTCCTTGGCTATAAGAAGCATGAAAATATACTCTAATTTTATGTAAATGTGGTAAAAACTATTCATATTATGAAGGCTTGCAAGAAATCTCTCAAAGTATATTGAGACAATACAGATAAGGATGTACTATATTTTTAAATAGATAAGAATTATTAGCTTGATAATAGTGATATTTATCTTTAAAGATATAGCATTTTAATTGTTTTTCTATAATATCATAAATTGTCAACTGATTCCTATTCATTTGCCAAATTCTTTAATATTTAAACCGTTATAGTGGTCCAATTGACCTAACTCCAAACATAGCAGAAGTTATTTTGTCTGTACTCATTATGGAAACACAGCATGACCTTTCAGGACACATTATGCCAGTCTAAACCAAAATTACTCAGTTGTTTTGGGATTTGAGGGTTTTCTGTCTTTGACCTTTGAATTGAAAGTATAAATGAATCCATTTTTTCAGCATGTCAACATATTCAACTGTTAACTCCAGATAAGGACGATCCATTATTTTTCCTTAGTCATTTGAACTAAAGTGCAGCCTAAACTCAAGAATTGAAAATCACTTGAAAGAGAAAAAGTATTACCCCCGCCCCCTTAGGCTGTCACATGTCTCAAAAATGGCTACCAAACCTTGGTGTATACATTCCATTGAGTATGCTCCTAAATAGGTTAACTAATAACTACCATTTTAGCTCACTATTTGGTTCTCTATTCAAAGCTTTGAAGTGAGAAAATATTTGTTTCATTCCATTCATATTAGTTTCTAACTTTATATACAACACACACATATGTATGTGTTGTATATATAAATAATATAAATAGTATATTCTATACTTTTCTCACTCTAATATTTAAAAGAATAAGGATTTGAATGAATGGAAGAACATGTTGAAAGACCCACAACATGAGGACTCTCCCATATTCTGACTCAGGAAAAGGGATACCCCAAATCACTCACAAGAAACTGTCTTGATGCAAACAGCAAGAGGATTTTTATTTCAAGAGCTCTCGGGCCCAAAGTCATACACCATGCATGGCTAGAGGACCTTGGAGCACCGAGTAGCTGGGAGAGGGGGCATTTAAAGGAAGAAACCACAAAGAAAGGGGAAGCTAAATAAAAATCATAGGAATGGGGATGATGAATTACAGCTCATCCCTGATGGAATGGTTGCAGGGTATCTTTGGCAAACGTTCCACAAGAAATGGGGAAGCTTAGCAAACATCCTAATGGGGCGATGAGTTTCAGTTCATCTTTAACATAAGGGATACAGGCTATCTTTGGCAAACATCCCTTGTCCCTTACACAATGAGTCAGGCACCTGGGTGGGTCACATAGTGGCCATTGGCTTCTCAGGCTGAAACAAAGAGCTTCATGCTGGCTTTGCTTGTAGGGTTCTGGGAAACATATTGAGTTTGGTTCTTACAATGTATTGGAAAGAAGATACATTTATTATGTGTCTCTTAAAACATACCATATATTTAATGAATTGTTAAGTGTTTACCAATGCATATCTTCATGTGTTTCCTACGTATCCACCAGTTGCTCATAAATTTCAAGCAATAAACTGAAAAAATTCCATGTGCATCAATTATTGAATTCACTCATGAAAACTCTCAAAGTTTCTTCTTCCTCCCTTCCTTACCACTGCTTGCTAGACTCCCTGAGAACTGCCAATGATAGTGAGAAGTTTTGGAACACCTGTCCTAAGTAGGATGTTGCCATGAGATTCCACCTCTCAGGGCTCAAGAAACCCCGAAGAGGAGAAGAAGAAAAGAAGAAAATAGCCATGAAAACCAAAGCCTCTAAATCAGAATGATCAAAACCTTTGTGAATTTAGAAAAGACTGCTGGAACCTGCACAGAACTTTCATTAACATGCAACAAATGTGGTCCTATAGCTCAGAGAAGAAGTAGACAGATGCTGTCAACCCTAACCCATAAGTTATCTGCAATTTATAATCTCTTAAATGAAAGTATTCTTTCTCCCAAATATTCTCACTGGAGTGACCAAACCACTGTTAAATGTAAGTTTCATGCATTTCAGTATGTGGTCAACAGAAAATGAACTCAATGAGTTCTTTGGGTGTTCCTTCCTACATAAGGTATCATGGTGCTTCCTTATTTCTTTTCACTTTATATTATTACTTTCTATTTATTTTATTTTATTTTTACATCTCTTTATTCTCTTTTTTTACCTTACTGGTTCATTGTATACATATCACTGTTTCCAATTTAATGTTTGTTTGTTTGTGGGATTCCTAAGTATGCAAATAGTGGATCTGTTTCTCATACCTAGTTTTAGGACCTTTTCTTGCTTCTTTGTTTGATCATATTGGCTAAATAAACCTCCCTACCTGACCATGCCACATTTGCATTTCCTACTGAGCCTTGGCCACCCACTGAGCTTACTTTGCAACTCAATCCAGCTGAAATCAGCATCAGATCCCAGCCTAAATGAAGGGATCAGTCATTGCATTTTCCCATATATATATATATATACATTCAGAGCTGTACATTAAAATTTGAGCCTTGATCAGATAACTTTGTTTTGGCTTGTTATTTCTCTCTTCTTCCCATTTTATTCCATCCCCAGCTGTCCGTCCAGGTAAACCTGGTTCTACATAGCTGCTTTTGGCTACAATATTAGTCTTTTAAATTTTTTTCTGATAAGACAGAAAGGGAGTAGACCAGAATGGTAGGGGAGGAGCTGGAAGCTGGGAAGAGTATAGGGAAGGAAAACCAGAATTATGATATATTGTGTAAGAATAAAATCTATTTTCAATGAAAGGAAAGAGAGAGATAATTATCTGTCTAACAACTGAGAATTTCCATTGCCATAGACATCTGAAACTGTGAAAGGAAAGAAGCCTTTCAAGACCTGCTTTCTTCTAGAAATTTCATAGTGGATATTCATATTGGATAGTCCACATCCAATGGCTATGTATGCTCTCTGCATTATATGACTACATGGCAAAGAATATCAAAATAATTTACTAAATGTACATGCAGTTACCATATGGGTGATGTATTGTGAGACACTTAGGAATTTAGAATTTAAGAGATGAAATGAACACAGTTGTTTATATACTTACTGTCCATGTTCTAGATGCGCCTTCAGTATGCACTACATCTTCAGCTACTGTTGTCTAACAGTTTTTAAGAGATTGATATTGGAATTCATTTATTTCTTCCTGTAGATGTATTTAATGCCTGTTCTTAAGACTGGAAAATAGGGAATTTCATAGAAATATTATATATTCATAATCTAAGTTAGGAAAGCATGCAAGGTGCTGTATAGCCAATCAAGTTTGTAAAGAAATGATCATTCTGAGCCTAACAGCATGTCCTTTAATTTATTCCCTAGGTTTTTCTATCTCATCTTTCTACCTGCATTTATGCTAATATAAACAAATGTACAACTCCAGATTTTTCTGATTTTGAGGTCTCTTATCACTGGATTCCAATATTTCACACAAGAAAAACATGGAGTTCACCAGCATTTATTCATCCCATACCATATTTTATCCGACCTAACACTGATCTCATATAGGTGCTGTATTTGCACTCTTACTATTGTATAGTTGCGACCCCAATCTCCTTTATATTTAAATAAAATAAACAGCTAGTATTTTTTGTAGGAGCAGGTTCTTTTTGTGGTTCAAGATCAGAGTTCTTTTTTGTTTGTTTGTTTGTTTGTTTGTTTTTTCCCATCAATATTGCCATAATTCTTGAGCATTTTATCATGGAGTTGAGGTAGATTAGTCACACTTTCAAGGTTATCACAATAGGATTCCAAAAGTAAATTTCAAATCAAGAGTTTATTTCAAATTAACTAAATCCTGTCACTAACTACTCACAGGCAAGGCAATGAGTTTCATTGCCTTATATTACTCAAGCTGATTAGGTTCTCTTTGTAGTTTCTTATTTATCTTCTATTGTCATTTCAGGTGTAGGCTGAGAATAGGCTAGCCATCATGACACAGACACTGAATCACTTCATCCATCACAACTAAGATGACCCTGTTAACTAAGGGTTTTCTTTTTATTTTTTTTTCTTTTTGCCTATGTGTAAATATAATGTTATGTGTACAGTGTTCACATAAAATAGCAGAGTAATGAAACAAAATACTATAGTTAAAAACATAAAAAATAGAAATGTTTGACAAGCTAATTTAAATTTCATGATATCCATCAAATGACTGATACATATTGCACAATTAATAGTGTAGCGAATAAAGAAAAATATTCAGCAACGTAGGTAGCTTAATGCATACCTATAAGTGTATTTATGTGAAATTTATGTTATACATAAAACTATAACTATAAATGTAATTGTGTGTGTGTTTCTATATTTGTATGTGCATTTTTATACATGTAGGCATATACAATTATATGTATGTGACCATATGGATATATACACATGATTTAGCTCTCTATATCTGATATGCCACATTCACATAATCATTTAATTATAAATTGAAAAGATATTTAGTAACTTTATTTTACACTGAAATCATCGAAAAGACAGTCATCTTTCAATCTAATACATATGATGTCTATACTGTATAGCAAAGTCAAAGTTATTTAATGAGAGTATGCCTTGCGCAGCCCACTCTTCCACTTAAGTGGACCATGCCATTGATAAAGTGATTACTGTATTTGTCAGCAATTGGAAAGTAATTGCTTCTCTGTGCCCAACCTGGTTGGGCACATTCTCATTGCTGAGATCCCCTTTTGCAAAACGGCTTCAACTTGTGTCAAGTTGATACAAACCCAATTCACCTGAACAAATATGTCACTGTTAAATCATAAACTTTCCTTTTTGTTTAATCCCAAGAAAATATAAAAATATCAACATCACAATATAAAACATGCATAACTTTAAAGTACCATTTGTCTTTAAAACTTTAGTCTTTTTAAAATATTCGAATCTCTCGAAAACTCTGAAGTCTCTTTAAAATATTCAGTCTTGGTAATATTCAAAATTCGAAGCAAAAGTCTAGAGCCTGTCATTTGTAGGCTCCAATAAATAAAAATTAAGTAAAATATTTTCTTCCTGCTAAGAAGAAAGAACGAGGGCACAGTCACAATCTGAACAACAACAACAACAACAAAACACAAAATCAAAGAGTTAAATATCTCAGTGTCTAATATCTGGAAAACACTCTCAATCACAATCTTCTAAAAGTCAAAGGGTATGGTCAGTCAGTCAGATTACCCTGGGGCTGCTAGTCATAGGATATACAGCTGCTCTTGTAAGCTCAGTCTGGGTTTTGGCTACAGCTGTTGACATCCTTGTTAGTCATCGCATGGTGCAGGGGTTTATCCTTTGCACCTGCTCAAGCATCACCAATAGTCTCTCATGGCCCCTCCTCAGGAATTCTGAACCTACCACAAGGTGTCAAAGCACAGGCCTTCCAGTGACTCATTCCATTCTGGGATGTTCATGCCTTCTGTGGATTAATGGCCATCTATGCTCTTTGTTGGACAGACTGGTGGGGATATTTTCTCAAGCCAGGGTCAATTTTCCAAATGATTTTATGTATATCAAGTTGACATTAAACTAGTCAGCATATTATATAATGTTAGTTTCTTTATATGTATTCATATATATTTATATACGGTAAACCTAAGTTTAAATATCATGGCAGTAGTACAAAAATGTATTATAGTTTAGAGAGCTCGGTTTTCTAGATGATAGTTGCCATGGGATTATTTAGGTCAATGAGAGTATGCCTTGCGCAGCCCACTCTTCCACTTAAGTGGACCATGCCATTGATAAAGTGATTACTGTATTTGTCAGCAATTGGAAAGTAATTGCTTCTCTGCTTTTAGGTTGTCTTTTGGTTTGAAATGATCTAAATTAGTATTGTCAAAGCTTTCTACCATTAGGCATAGATAAATTAATTGTATTTCCCTTTAGCCTAATTTGTGTAACTGATTCTGTACATAAGCAAAAGTGCTTTAAATTGCTGGAATCAAAGCAATGTGTGAGACAAATTGGTTTCTTCAGATTAAGGACAAATATTCACAATATTTAGTTTACTCTGAGTATAATTACACATCAAATGCAGTTAGAAAATTTCTACAGGTAAAGTTGTGAGACCTGGCCAATACTGAAGTCAAATCGTAATAGAAACTGTCACAAATAAAGTTTTCCTAAAGGCCAAATACGTCGATGATACTGAATTGGGAATTATTCATTGAAAACACACACTCTCTTCCAGTTCTATCTGAGGAAGTTCACTTTATTGCTTGCTTAGAAGAGTGAAGCATATTTGTCTTCATTTATCATCATTACTGAATGTGCATTTGAGCGTAATTTTATTCCTTAGAAAAATAAATACAAAATCATTGAATTGATACTTTGCAGAGTCCTTTTACAAAAGCCCTTAACCCCATCCAGGGAAGGTAGCTTCAGGGGCTCAGTATCCTTTAAAGGCACTTCCCTTACTGTTATTTCTTTGAAATTATGTGACTTTTAGAAAAGACACTATAAAATCATAGCTCATTCTAGGATTATTGTTTTTGTCTCTTGAAAAATGAAGGTTATAATTCAGTGTACTAATTACACTCTATGCATACATACAGTGATAAGAGACCTCAAATTATGGAGTGGGCTGCGCAAGGCATACTCTCATTATATTGCCATAATTCTTGAGCATTTTATCATGGAAAGATAAGTAGATTTAGGAAACACACATGGTTAAAAAGAATTGCAAAATACTCTATAGAAAATAAATGAGATGCCTAGATCAAAGATTGATTGACATTGTTTTGTATAGCCAAGTCTCATTAGTCTGTACTTGTAAATCTTTAAATATTGTCTTTAACCATTTAATTAATGATAATTCTTCCCTCTCATTGCATGTTTATATAAAGTAATAGGTCAAACTGTGTGGGGAGGAATTGATATTGTACTGCTGGAGAAATGATTCTGAACTTAAAACCTGTAGTCTTATGACTTATAGTCATAGTAATAAGAGCAACATTATTTAAATATTTATGTTCCTGTTCATATAATGAGGTAACAATGGCAATTGTAACTTGTCACATGTTATGAAGTGTTAATAATTTCCCTTAGATAGGGCATTAAATTCTAGTACAGTTACTTTTATCAAACCTTGAAAATATTGAAACATAATTTTGAAAGAATGCATATAAATAGTCTCTTTTCCTTTTATCCCGTTATACTTAAAAAAACTTATTATAAAGTTAAATATAATGAGGCATTTTAACATTTCAGCTCAATCAAATGATTAGAAATATATGTTCTTTATAAAAGTCAGACCTGATGCATGAACATCAGTGATTTTGGAAAATACAACCATGTATTTGGATTTGTGTTTAGAAATTCACCAAACAGCCGATTTCTCTCATATCAGCATATGAACTATTTTTTCTAATGTTCTATTAAAAGTAGAATCATTATGGCAGATACATTGGAGGGCTCATGTTTTCTCTTTATTTATTCAAGTACTACATAAAATGTAGTATTTTAAAAACTCTAGTTCATATTTTTGTTTCTGCAGGATATGCAATGGTATGCCTGAAACAATTTTATCTGTATAGCAGAATAAACAAATTCATAAATGTTTTAAAATAAAGAAAAATAGGTTTCTCACTGTTGGAGAAAGAAGCTATAATCAATGAAATAGCAAGCCTGGAAAACTTCTCTGTGATAGTGAAGTAATATTCAAAGGAGTATCATAAAATTAAGATAATTACCCCTCTTATGTTTATTTGTAAGCCTTGCAGACATATAACTTACATGTTGGAATGTATAATGATTATATATGTATACATGTTCTTAGTTGTATTTCATTTTTATTTTTAATTTTTATTTTTATTTGTTTGCTTGCTTATTTCTCTTTTTTATTAAGTATATTCTTACAACCTGGGAATGATATAGTCAAGGATAATTTTAAACTCTCTATAACTGTGTATAACCTTTCTTCTCACTAAACATGTTTCATGTAATGCTGGAGATAGAAAGATAGAACTCATGGTTAATTGTACTTAAGGCAAGTACTTTATCAATATAGATACATCCTCAATGCTACCAGACAATTTTTGACCCTTTCTGTTCTATATTTTGGAAAGGAAAAAATACAATCAATTTCTCAAATGTGATAGCAGTAACACAATAATTTCTGTGGGTGATATTAGACATCTAGACTAGTCCAACTTATTAATAGATACTCTAGTTTCTCTAAGCAAAGATTTTGTATAAATATATTGGTCTCTGCTATATTTTGCACACACATGCACACACATTACACACACACAATATTAAAAATAGGTTTTATATGCATTCATTTATTAATTTTATTAAACAAAGATTTTAAAATATATTTATAACCTTTGTAAAGTTTCCTAGTATTCAAAAATCACAAAATATTTTTCATCTCATAATGATGGTGGAACAGGAAGAAAGATGAGCAAACTATGCACACAAATGAAAACTTTTAAATGTTCTACTTAAAACAGAAGAGATAAAGATCTGTGTAGTATGTGAAAAAGGGATGAATTTTGCTGTGGCCTAATGGAGAGAGTTCAAATATTTTGGATAAATATATTGGTTCCTGCTATATTACACACACACATACACACACACACACACACACACACACACACACACACACACACACACACCAATATTAGAATAGGTTTTACCTGCATTCATTTATTAATTTTATTAAACAAAGGATTTTGTATATACTAATATACCACTGTAAAGTTTCCTAGCACTCAAAAATACTGTAAAGATTTAGTGATTAATATATGATTTTCTAGAAAAAGACAAACTTATTTGCATAAAATGATCTGTGAATAAGAGAAAAGCAGATTCCAGGGCACATAGTGACATATGTATAGCAATATGGAAATAGAATCCAAGTAGAAGACTAAGGATGGAGTCTTGAGGACAGGGTATGATGTCAGCCAGGAACACCAGGTAGAGAACAACCTGGAAGCTTTGATTCCATTAAGGTTTTTCTGTTTAACTTTGGGGCAGTGGATTTATGCTTAAGCGTTTCATCAGGAAGAGAAACTATTTCTATTACAAAATACATTCTTGAATTTATTTTGTTCATAAAGGAAATATTTCCTTGAAGAAGAAGACATGACATGGCCATTTGTTCTTTTCCTATAATCTCAGGTGACAGTCAACTCTTAATGGCTTCGTCATTGCTTATCCAGCACTTTCATAGTTCTGAAAAGTTTACATTTTATTTTAAAATATGACCATACTTTCAAAACATTTTACAGCCAACCTAACTCAACATATCACAAAGAAAAAAAGTCTTATACATTTCTACATTCACATTAAAATATTTTGTGGTAAAGCATTACACATTTAAATAATTTTCCATCAAGAAAAGATATGTAATAGTGTTGTGGTTGGTCTCACACTTGTATTATGTTAATTAGGTCTCCAAAATTACACATAAGACACAGGGTCTCTGCTTCCAGTTGGTTTTGATTGGTAAATAAAGTCTCCAGAGGACAATGGCAGGGCAGGGTCACAAAGAAAGGAAATTTTAGGATTCCCAGGCAAGGGACCAAGGGAGGAGAAAGGAGTCACCATGCTGGTAAAAGAGTAGTGGCCACACCTGAGGTGTGCAGGCCACAGAGAGACAGCTAACATGTAAAGTTCTGGACAGAGAGACAGAAAGCATGTAAGAGCTGGGGAACAGTGGCCCTGGGGGGCTCCCTAACTGCTAAGGGTCTAAGACAGCTAAGATATAGATTTTAGTAAGTAATAACTCAGGAATATTGGAAAGAATTTTGTTAACCATGTAGAGGTTTGGGAGTATCCCAACCATTGAGCTGCTTAACACATGTGTTAAGCTCTCTCTCTCTCTCTCTCTCTCTCTCTCTCTCTCTGTGTGTGTGTGTGTGTGTGTGTGTGTGTGTGTGTGTGTATTTTTCATTTAAGTAACCAAAATACTAGGGCAGGTAGCAAGACCACTGCCTCTGGGTCTGAATAAAAAATTTCAATAAAACAGAAAATTTGACTTCTGTAAATAAAACAACGACTCTATATTTAAGTATGAAATCTGGGAAATTCTTACAGATATGTCTATTAATGTAAGATATCTGTTTAAAAGACAAGTAAAAATGCAAAGGAATGATAAATATAATATGTTGAGGGAGAGAGAGGGGCTTATGGATAAACATGTTAAAAGTTCAATAGCAAATATCTTTGAGATTGATAGTGCTCTTCTACTTTAACAGGACAGCCATTGCCTTCCTCTCTCATAAGACTATATGTTCCATTATTTGAACTTTTCATGAATTCTTGCATTTTATTCCTATGAGGCTAGGTTTTATTTTTGTGTGTATTTTAGTTATGTTTGATCTGAATGTTTAAAATTTGAATAAAGTAAATGAAGAAAGAACAGTAGATTTAGTGCTCTGACTTCAATATTAATGAACATTTGATCTAGTTATTGCAATCAAAACATATCTTTGGAACTGATTGTAATCACTTTAACTGGGGTAGTCTTGAGAGCAAATAGGTCTCATCAAATACAGAAAGGCAAACTAAAATGAGTGTATTATACTGAAGATCAAATTTATCTTAGAGTACTATATGCCACCATTTGTAATGAGAACTCAGTAAGAAAGTTATTTTTTCAGTTAATAAAATAACTTTAGTAATATAGAATGTTGTATGTTATAAATAGTTAATTTTACTTTGGATTTATTTTGTTGATGCTGGAAGATCAAGACAGCACAGTAATTTTATTACAGTCCCCTGCTTAAAATGTAAGATATCAATCCAGTCTTACCACATAAACAATAGGAAGCCTCACAAAATAACCTGAAGGATGCTCTGGTAAAAGTGGGGGACCTAGAAAGTCAGTACTTAATAAAATATGAACATCTTTAAAATGTGACTTTCTTTTTTTTTCTTTTTTCTTTTGTTGGATATTTTGTTTATTTACATTTCAAATGTCATCCCCTTTGAGGGTTTCCTCTCTGCAAACTTCCATCACCTCCACTCTCCCCATGCTTCTATGAGGGCACTCCCCCCACCACACCCACTCCCACCTCCATGGCCTGGTATTTCCCTATACTGGGGGCACAGAGCCTTCACAGAACCAAGGGCCTCTCCTCCCATTGATACCCATAAGACCATACTCTGCTACATATGTGGCTGGAGCCACAGGTCCCTTCATGTGTACTCTTTCATTGGTGGTTTATTCCCTGGAAGCTCTGGAGTGTCTGGTTGGTTGATATTGTTCTTCCTATGGGATGCAACCCCCTTCAGCTACTTCAGTCCTTTCTCTAACTCCTCCATTAGGGAACCCGTGCTCAGTTCAATGGTTGGCTGAACGCATCCTCCTCCGTATTTGTCAGGCTCTGGCAGAACCTCTCAGGAGACTTTAGGCTCCTGTCACAAGAACTTCATGGCATCCTCAATAGTGTTTGAGTTTGGTGACTGTATATGGGATGGGTCCCCAGGTAGAGCAGTCTCTGGATGGCCTTTACTTCAGTTTCTGCTCCACACTTTGTCTCTGCATCTCCCCCCATGGGTATTTTGTTCCCCCTTCTAAACAATACTGAAGCAGCCACACTTCGGTTTTCCTTCTTCTTGAGCTTCATATGATCTGTGAATTGTATCTTGGGAGTTCTGAACTTTTAGGGTAATATCCACTTATCAGTGAGTGCATACTGTGTGTCTTCTTTTGTGATGGGGTTACTTCACTCAGGATGATACTTTCAAGTTCTATCCATTTGCCTACAAATTTCTTTTTTTTTTTTCTTTAAAGAAATTTTATTTATTTATTTATATGATTACTCCATAGCTATCTTCAGACACACCAGAAGAGGGCATCAGATTCTATTATAGATGGTTGTGAGCCACGTGGTGGAGCTAGAGATTGAACTCATAACCTCTGGAAGAACAGTCAGTACTCTTAACCACTGATCCATTTCTCCAGCCCTGCCTATAAATTTCTTGAAGTCATTGTTTTTAATAAATGAGTAATATTCTTTTGTGTAATGAACCACATTTTCTGTATCCATTCTTCTGTTGAGTGACTGTGTTGTTTTCAGTTTCTGACTATTATAAATAAGGTGGCTAAAAACATAGTGGAGCATGTGTCCTTATTACATGTTGGAGCATCTTCTGGGTATATGCTCAGGAGTAGTACAGATGGGTCCTCAGGTAGTATTATATCCAATTTTTTGAGGAACCACATGACTGATTTCCAGAGTGGTTTTTATCAGCTTGCAATCCTACCAACAATGCAGGAGTGTTCCTCTTCTCCACATCCTTGCCAGCATCTGCTGTCATTTGAGATTTTGATTGTAGTAATTCTGACTGGTGTGCAGTGGAATCTCAGGGTTGTTTTGATTTTCCCTGGTGTCTAAGGATGTTGAACATTTCTTCAGGTGATTCTCTGCCATTCATGTTTCCTCAGTTGATAAAACTCTTTTTATCTCTGTTTCCATTTTTTAAATAGGGTTTTTTGGTTCTCTGTAGTCTAACTGATTGAGTCCTTAAAGTAGAAAATATATACCATTATTGCTTACCAACTCCTGAGTGGCCATGTGGGAGATACAATATGACATGGATTCCTAACCCCTGGAACAGAGCCACCAGGATTCTTGTGGGCCTCCATGAGTGTTGACTGTTGCTAGGAATAAGGCTTGTTTGTATGTATGTTGTTCCTACAGGAAATATTTTCCTTGCCAAGGTTATTGGAGAATGTCTTCTCTGCCAAGGTTAATAACTCCATGAAAGTCAGAGACAAATCAAGTCCTGGAAATGAGGGTGTGTCTCTGTCCTTAGCAAAAATGGTAGATGCTATAAGTGTGGAAAAGAACTCTAAAACCATGAGTTAAAGAACATATAATTTCTCAACTATTCAAAATATTAGAGTGCAAAATGAAGTATGAGGAGATTCATAGACCTAAAAAACAAAACAAAACAAAACAGGCAGTTATAATATAAGTCAGCTTTGGGCAGTGGTGATCACATTGCAATATCCAAAATATCCAATACATATAAATGTGTTGTCTGTGCTTATAAGAGCAGGCAAGGCTGATCTCAGAATTCATTTGCGATGTTTAGAAGAAAATGTGCTTGCTGCCTTTCTTTAGGCTGGGGTCATGGAATCCTGATTCACAGAATAATCAAAAGGGAACCTGTGGTAAGCAGCTGAGTAACTATGTAAATAAAAGAATGGGCCTTGGTCTGGGAGACCTGAGCTATTTGGATAAGCTGTCTGCAAATCTCCAAAGAAAGCTCTCTCTAGTAGAATGCATGTCATCAGCTAGTACCCCATGATTGGCATCCAGCCTTTTTTGACACACTCAAACAGTGTTCCTCTCAGGAATCCCAGTACCAGATGAGGTTGGTCCTTGACACTTATAAATTTCCTACTTATCTACTTCCTGCTTTCCCATTTCCTGCTTATCCACTTCCTGCTTACCCACTTCCTGCTTACCCATTTCCTGCTTATCTACTTCCATCTTATTCACATCTTACTTGCCCAGTTCCTGTTACTTCCTATTCCCAATGTAAGTTTGTCTTCTAAATGGGAGGACAATTCAAATTTGATGAACCTATTATTCATATTAAATATTAATATTTTATATAAATGAAGTACCTTGTATTAATTATTCATTGCTATACTCTAAATGAATAGAAAATTATACTGACCTAGTCTCAAATTCTAGAGTAGAATAATGGTACTAAGCCTTCATAGTGTTTATTACTAATTAATATTAAAGATTTAGGTTAATTTTCCTTAGTAGCTAATAAGGTAGTTAGAAGTTTATATAATTACTATCTTCAGCACTTATTGTGGTTGAAGTTGGGAATAATAAATTCAACTCTGGGAAGATGAACTATCTTAGGGGTAGTTACATGTGACAAATAATTAATCAAAAATATTAACACATTTAAGCACTTTTAAAGAAAGAAAAGTAAGATGAGTGAGACATATATTATTTAACAATTTTGCACTAATATAACATATAAACTTTTCATTCCCAATTCTTTTACTCATATACAAATGCATGAATGGTGAGACTATTCTTAGTTCAAACAATAATAAAATTTGCCACTTCTCAGTTCAGAGTTTTGTACAATGAAGTCATCATCATTGAAAACACTGTAATTTGAATTTTGAGTTATATTAAATTAAAGACAAGTCATAATAATTATGGTGTTTAAAACAAATTCAGTACAACACAGGAGATTGTTCACCGTATATTAACATAGTTTTGGGGGAGGGCTGTTCTGATCACTTTTGGATAGTAGTGAGGAAAGGTTAATGTCTTTTACTTGCTGGAGAAATATTTAGTCAAAAAGGCCTTATTGCAAAGGGCACGATTTCTTCTGGTGGAAACTCTGAATGATTAGAAGCAAGCAATGTGGAAAATTCAGGCTTGCTTTTAGAACAATTTCATGGACCATTGCCCAAGAAGCCTAGAAAAATGAAGTAGGTTACTGGGAACTAAAGTATGTATACGTGACTTTAATAAGGTCTGTATATGGAGATAATGGTGATGGGTTCAGGGTGTAGTCAGTTGTCAATATATCAATTGCTACTTGACTGAAAACTATTCTTTCTCTACCTCACTCCATTTTCCCTCTCATGTGTTTCTCACCTACTCTTCCCTTCTCCTGCCTCCCTTCCAATTTTCTTTTTCTCTCTTGCCTTTCCCTATCCTCTTTCTTTGTCCTTGTCTCCAATATACTTTTGCTTTTCTTCTCTCTTATATATCTATCTCTCTGAAAGTCTTGGAATGAATTTGGTATGTCATTATGGCGTAAAACACATGTTGTTAAAATCATTTTTTTTTATGTTTTAGCCTCTTACTAATTGATACATGAGGAATTTAGTTTCTGATTATATTTCCTTTTTGATAACTTCTTACTGATTATCAAAATGCCACCATATTTTCAAAAAAAAGTGAAAGAATTATATCATCTTATATTTTTATTTTTTTCTTGTAAATTTGCATGAAGCAAGTGTGTTTCAAGAGTATCATCACACTTATCAGCACCTATGCATTTTACCGATGCTTTCCACTCATGCAGAAGAAGCATTATTTGTTTCCAGGTCTGTGCTAATGTTCATGATTAATGTTCTAATAAAGATTGTAAGCAAATCAATTGTACGTCCTAGCAGTAAGGTGAGGTACAATAACATTTTTTGCAAAAATCACAGGAGACTGAACATTAAACCTGAAAAGGAGAAGATTCTATAACTTATATTTCAGTTGTATTTTGGGACATGTGCATCTCCCTTTATGTATAGTTAATATAATTTGAGGTTATAGATCTCTTTTTATAGTGTTACACTATGTTCTTAAAGTGGCTGATTTTAAGCTCTGATTAGAGTATTCCTTCACAGAATTCTGACCAGGGAGCAAAATATTTAGGAATTACCAGTCTTCTTTGGGAAATGCAAAAGTCCCCGTGAGCTGGCACTGCAATAGTGTATGAGTAATGGAGGACATATCTTTGCTGGGAACAGAATTCTAAATCTCTCTCTCTCATTCAGTTCACTGTCTCTGCTGGAGAAGCATGGGTCTAAAATAACAAGAAATGATAAATGATGAAATGTTGATATCAGTGATAGATGCAACAGGATCTATGTCACAGGAACCTGCAAATACTATATTGTGCACCCAATGCCATTTTCACATTTTTGGCACTTTAGAAGAACAACGAGTTAAAGCAGCTAAAATAATGGATTTATAAAAAGAGACTGTGAAATATATAACCAGAAATTTCCCATTTATTTTAAAATTACGCACCTTCATAGGAAGAACAACAATATCAACCAACCAGATGCATCAGAGCTCCCAGGGACTAAACCACCAACCAAAGAGTACACATTGAGAGACCCATAGCTCTAGCTGCATATTTTGCAGAGGATGGCCTTGATTAGTATCAATGGGAGGAGAGGCCCTTGTTCCTGTGAAGGCTCAATGTCCCAGTGTAGGGGAATGCCAGGGAGATGAGGTGGGAGTGGGTGGGTGGGGGAGAGCACAGAAGCAGGGGGAGAGAGATGGGATATGGGGCTGTTGGAGGGAAAACAGAGATATCAGATAACATTTGAAATGTAAATAAATACAATATCTAATAAATAGTAAAAATATAGTATGAAAAACGGTTCTTAGAGAAATTTGTTACCTTTATTCTATCAAAATCTGTAAATATTATTATCTGAGAAATGATGAAATACTGGGAAGTAGCACAATATGTTTCCGTATAAGTATATACGTGTACATATTAAACTTATAATTTAAAGAATTTTTAAGTTCCATATTCTAATTGGTTATATATACTAATTATCAATGATAGGAAACGTGCACGTATAACTAATAACTATTGTGACCTTGGTTACTTTTGGAAGCAATGGAAAGTTTGCAGTAGAAGAATGTGGAATTGTTTAGCAAGTAGCAGGTGAGAGATATGGGATTTTTTATGTATCATTCAGCCAGTTTTGGAACAGTTTGAGAAGCAAGATTCGGTTCCAGCTTCAGATGCTTCTAAAAGTACAGAAAATGTGACTTCCCAGTAGTTACTTTTACCTGGAGGGAGGAGGAGTGAGTTAGAAATAGAGGTGGTTTTGACAATATAAATGATTTCTCAGAAAGAGGTATTAGTCATGTTTGAAGCCACTTTACGTCCTTGAATAGACTGGTAGAAACATGATTTATGTTCTAGTGGTCTCATTCATAAAAAGGATTGTTTTTATTTTCTCATTATATTGAAAAACATGGTAAATTCATAAGTCTATACTTAATATTTTTAGTAGGCATTTGTCTAACTTTTAAATTCTTGAGGAAATCAGGTATGAAGAAAAAAGTTAAAAGTTCTAAAACAGCTGTTCATACGTACAGTCATGTACTGTGCAAGTACTTTTTCATCGAGGCAACAGTGCATGTTAAGTGATACCTCATTAGGTTATAATGAGTCAGAAATTCTAGATCCCAAGAGAAAATGTACCCTGGGTAACTCTGACATATAGTAAACATACACTAATTACATATTAATATTAATTTACAATGTTACTTATATATCATGCTGTGTATGCTTTTATGAATAAAATAATATTAAGTATGATGTCATGAAAGAGATTCACACAATAATAATTCTTGACTATGGCAAGTGTTTACTGAAGGGACCCTGATATAGCTGACTCCCACAGAAGTGGATGCTCACAGTCATCCATAAGAGGGAGCACGGGGCCCACATTGGAGAAGCTAGAGATAGAACACCAGGAGCTGAAGGGGTCTGCAACCCTAGAAGAGGAACAACAATACGAACTGAACAGAACCCCCAGAACTCGTGTCTCTAGCAACATATGTAACAGAAGATGGCCTGGTCAGCCATCATTGGGAGGAGAGGCCCCTTGGTACTACAATCTTTATATGCCCCAATACAGGGGAATGCCAGGGCCAAGAAATGGGAGTGGGTGGGCAGGGGAGCAGAGAGGGGGGGATGGGGAGGGAACTTTCGGAATAGCATTTGAAATGTAAATTAAGAAAATATCTAATAAAAAAAGTAAAAAAAAAATAATAATTCTTGACAATGAATTTCATCAATATCTGGTTTAAAGTTAATATTGCTAATCCTAGAAGTAAGCATATGAATTTCAGCTCTACTATTATACTATATGACCCAAAGGAATGGTTGAATCTCCCTATGAAGAATAGAACATGGTTAGCAACCAAGGTTCCAACATCAATTGCTTTTACTGATCATCATGGAGTCAGGTAAATATGGAGACAGCCAAGACTTTCTGTCTTCTCTCTCAGTCCCCACTGAAACTGTTTCTCCCCAACTCCCCTTCACCTGTGAGAAGGTGTCCTACCCTAAGTATCCTTTGACCCTTTTGCATCAAATCTCTGCAGGATTAGGCTTCTTGCAGGAAGCTACAGATGTGGCAGGATAATTCACCTAGGTCAGAAGACTCCACCCTAGGTGGGCTAGCTGACTGTGGCAAACACAAGGTCTGATTCAGCCCACTCAAGGCTGGGGGAAGGGCACATCTCCAGACTATTCTTTGCTTTTGTAATATACTAGCAGAAGCCCTTCATCGTACTATACTTCCAATTGAGTATCCCACCCCTTAACATGGACAAGATTCATCTCTATTATTCTCCAATATCTAGGAACCCACAAAAGCACTTTGCACCAGCAGCACACAGCTATTAAAGTTCCCAGATGACTAAAGATGATGAAATTTCCTTTAAATGTTTTTCAAACTTTATGTTTCATCATTGGATAATTTTCTTCTTAGTTATATACCATATTTTTAATTTAATTATATTTTCTTGATTTTTTTTAGATCTGTATGTTTCTTATATTAACCTCTAACAATTATAAAATTGTTAAAGACCTTTTCCAATTCTATATCCAGCTCTTTTGTTGAAATGGTGTCCTTGTCATACAGCTTTTCAGTTCCATGAGGTCACACTAATAAATTGCTCTTCTTTGTGCCTCTGATATCATAGTCTTGTTCAGAATATTTTGTGTGTGTGTTTGTGTGTATGTGTGTATGTATGTGCATGTAAATGGATAGAACTAGAAAAAAAAATTCTGAGGTAACCCAGATTTCATTTTCTCTTATAAAGAAATGTTAGGTATTAAGCATTAAAAATACATGCTATAGTCTGTATAACTACAGATGTAAGATATAGAGTAATGGGTTATTATGGATGGCCTATTCCCCAAGGAAGGGGAAATATTGTGGAGAGATAGAGACTGAAGTGGTGTGATTAAAAATAGAGGGCAAGCAAGGAGTAAGGGAAGAAATATAGGAAGGCGCAAATAAGAATAAGGGCCAGTTGAAAGGTCTCCAAAGATTCTGATTACTAGAGAAACTTTGTGAAATATATATGAGGGCTGGAGTGATGGCTCAGCAGTTAATTGCACTGACTGCTCTTCCAAAAGCCCTGCGTTCAATTCCAAGCAACCACATATCGCTTCTCAGCCTTTTGGCTAAGATCAAGTGTGAAATATATATGTATATGAAAGAAATTGTTGTGGACTAAAACATAATCAGGGAACTAAGAAACCAACTAGTCATCTTTGAACACCATTTGAAACTCTAGTACCAAGAATTGATTACATCAACTGAGTTGTTGCCCAAAGGGGACCTAGAGCTTTTGCTTGCTGTTCAAAAACAGATGATAATGTCCTATTGCTAAAAACAATACTTACTTATCTCATTTAAAATAGAAGAGCCCAGCTGGTGACTAACTAGAGCTTTCTCTACTGAACAGTGTTCATACTTCTAGAAGATACCCTTCACCCTTGCTATACAACCTGCTACCTGTAGCCGTGATCTCCTTACATGGTAGATTGGTGCAATAGAGGCAATTTGTGAGAGTAACCAACTACTCTCTGATAGAATTTAGGTACAGTCCATGATGTGGAACCACATCTGATACTGTTCAGATGGCCAAGAACCTGAGACTAGATAGACCATGGGTCTAGGAGAAAATCAAATACCATTTTCATGCTAAAGAAATATTACAAAAAAAGTGTAATAGCATTTTTCTATGTTTATATATCAGTGTCTCCCTCAGTCCACATTAGACTGAGACATATCTTCTAGTAAATGGGAAGTAACATAGAGACCCACAACTAGATAATATGCAATGTGAAAGACTTTGGAACATACAATCCTAAATGGGATGTTTATTAAACATCTCCTCTCAGAAATCAGGGAGTTATATCAAAGAGGAAAATAGAAAGATTTTAAAGGCCAACGGATATGAATGATAATAATTCAACAGTATCTTCCACAGACAACAGGACTAATGGACAAATGAACTCCCAGAGATTAGGATGCAAGGGACTTCAGAGTTTCAAGCCAGGCAGGGACCTGGCACTGATATAGGGGAAATAGATATGTATTCCCTTTTTTGACCAAAGATTTTTTTTTTGACATCTGCTTGCATAGGAAAATGAATGTTCTCCAATGGAGGCTCAATTGGTATAAAAAACACACTTATGCATAACCTTCATATCCTGCAGCTGATGCCCCAAACAAAATGTACTCAAATGTAGTTTTGCAAATTATTTGTCTCATACTGTTTCTGTTGGACATTTTTTTCTTTACTGGTCTTTTGAATTCATGCCATGGTTTCTGGTTTTATGTTTTCACTTTTATTTAATTTGTGTATGTTTATGTGTGGTTGTGTGCATGTTGTGCTTTTTTAAATTCTGGTTTGTGTGGGTTTCGTTCGCCTTTTAATTTCTAAAATAAAAGAGCAAGAAGAAGTGGAGTTGTCTTCATGGGTAAAGGGTAAGATCTGGAAGAAATTGAGGAGTAGGGAATCTTATCCAAATGTATTACATAACAATCAATTTATTTTCAAATTTAAAAAGTTTGGTATTCATTGTATGCTTTATTCAGCATAGATTGATCATTGTCTTAATTTGGTTTAGTTTGAACAACATATGCACCTATACTTTTCCTAGATAAATAAGCCTTCAGTTTGTCGGTTTTCCTTCTTAAAATATATACCAGGATTCTAATAGATAGATAGATAGATAGATAGATAGATAGATAGATAGATAGATAGATAGATAGATAGATGATAGACAGAAGATATCAAATTCATGTACATATCAAGTTATGCTTTTTCTGAATTAATGGTTTTTTTTTTCAAATTCTATGTTTTTAACCTATATACTTACATCTAGCTATATTTCATACAACAGCATTTCTGGAATGTCACTAATAGTCTGGTTGACACAGTAATAGATATAAGTGGAAGTCATTTCTCTTGGAGAAGTTGTATAATGGTATTTATGCGGGCATATAAATACATTTCTAAAATATCCGTGATTGATTCTTCTACATAAAACATGGAAATCCAGTCAATGTGAAATAATATTTTTGTAAGCTCTCTGTGTTTAGTAATTCTCTTTCCTCCTCTTTCTATCATGTGGGGATATTTACATGAAAATGGTTTTCTGTTGCAAAGAGTTCATCTGTTCCTGAGGCTTATTTCTCACCTGAAGTCACAATTCTCTGAATATACATTATAATCATCTCTGTGTAAGCCAATTTCAGTGTCACACTCAGAGGATTATGCCTTCAACTGAGAAATAAACAGCAGGGGCTGACAAAATTTAAAAACCAAATGCCCCATTTTATGGAAATGCCCCAATTAATAAAAATACAATCGGAAAGAAACATTTTAAGTTAGATATCAGCAGAATTATCTCTCAACTTTTTTTTTTCTTCTTCATGATCTTTTTAGTGTTCTTTGTAGCCAAGCTAGTTAAACCTTGGTTATTCACTGTTAATTATGCCAGATGTCTTTTTATCCTTCTGTTTGTATTTAGCATTCTGTCCCAGTTCTATCATTTTTAATTATGTAAAGCTTTTGTGCTAAGATTCATATAGACGTAGTAACTCCTTGCTGTAATCTATTGATAGCTAGGAATAAAGTGAGAAGGGAACAGATGGTCAGAAACTACATTGTGGACTCGCATGGAGACCCAAATAGGCATTAACTATCTCAGTCTATTAAAAATCATGATCCTCATTGACTTGAAGTTCCACTTAACTTTGTATATTGGCTTGTCCATGATGTCACCATTTACTTAAAAGATGATCTCATAATTTTGCATTCATTTTGCTCCAATTTCTCTATGATAGTTTTAGCATGAAATATACACAAAATGTTGATTCACTGTGTTTTCTACATTACTGCCATTAGATGCAAACCCAACAAAATGATTTGTAAAATGATAGTTTTATTTTTTTTACTAATTAAATTAATTAGCATTGATTCACTGCCTAATATTCATAGACCAAGCCTAATGAGGTGATGTTTTTATAGAATTTAAGTGAGAAATACTTCAATAAAGTTTAGAGTTTTATAAAACACATTTGCTTTGGTATAGAGACATAAAAGTATATAAGAGCCAATTCTAGCAAAACTAACCAGAAAGAGCACAGAGTGCAAAGTCTCAGGATCTATTTTCTGTTTGTTTGTTTGTGTGTTTGTGTATGTGTGTTTGTTTGAAATCATGCATGGGGGCCAGGTGTGGTGGCACACGCCTTTAATCTTAGTACTCAGGAGGCAGAGGCAGGCAGATTTCTGAGTTCGAGGCCAGCCTGGTCTACAAAGTGAGTTTCAGGACAGCCAGGGCTATACAGAGAAACCCTGTCTCAAAAAAACAGAAAAAAAATAGAAAAAGAAAAGAAGTCATGCATGGGGCATGCACTATCAAATCATTGTGAGTATGTCAGCATTCAATAAGAAGAAGGAAAACAAATAAAATTAAAGAATGTTTAGTAATGAAGTGATAGTAGATTTGCTTTTATTTTATTTCTTTTAATTTCACTTTTACTATCCTAAGTCAAGTATGAGCTAAAACGTTTCAGACAGAAACTAGATGATCATAAAAGAGACTACAGATACAACACATCTCTTTAACAGAGATCCTAACCAATTACAGGTGATCATTGACAAGAGAAGTAATAATGTAGATCGACCAAAGACCATTCACAGTCTGGACCACCCTGCACACATGTAGCAGATATGCAGCTTGGTCTTCATATGAGTCCAAAACAACTGGAGGTGAGCTATCCCAAAAGCTATTGCCTGTATGTGAGATATGTTCTACTAACTGGGCTGCCTTGTCTGACCTCAGTGGAAGAGCCTCACAGAGACCTGAAGTGTCAGGTTGGGTGAGATACCAAGTTGGGAGCCTCACCCTCTCAGAGGGAAATTAGAAAAGAGGATGAGGGAAGGATTTTGGGAGGGGGTGGCCTGGAGCGGGTAGTGAATGGGATGTAAAGTGAATAAATAAAATAAAAATTAACTTAAAAAAGTAGAAGGTTATAATAAACATAAGTGTATTTAACAATTAATGAGAAAAGTGGCCATGAATGTGCAAGAAAGAATGCCTACGTGATATGGTAATCACAAAAGGAATGAGCTTATGGAATTTATAGTTATTATTTTATAATATCAAATGACGAAAGCTAGGTTAACTGAAGAGGAAGAGTAAAAAAAAAAAGAGGCAGAATAAAACTGTAAAAAATATGTTAAGGTTTTGGTCTGTAGCTCCAAACACTTATAAAAAAGTGATTATATTCTGCAGCAATTCAAGTGGGTAGACTACTTCTGTATCAGTAAAGAACATGACCTTTGCTTCCCATGTGATAATATTATGTATAATAGCATTCATTCCTTAAGTATTTTCTGCATCGTGGGTGAGGGAGGGTTGAATAAAAGACCTTAATAGTTCCTTAAATGTTCAATAAGCTAAACAGTTTACTGAAATTTTCAATGAAATTATCATTGAAATAATTTTCTGTGTAGCTTTTTGGTGAAAAATTTAAAACAGTACAAAATATTTCCCATCCATGTAAACCGTATTAAGATTATTATCACACCTCTTTCTCCAAAGGCTAGGAAACCTCAGAATATGTACAGGAGTCAAGTATAAATAGAATATATGGTATAGAGGAGATTCATGCATTTGACATCAGGAAGCAAATTGTCCTTCATTTGTTTACTTTTATTGTTTTTATACAATAACCTGGTTTGTCAAATTATATACTCAACTTCCACTAGTATATTTTTATAGTGAATAATATTTCCAAATAAGAAGACAAATTCTAACAATACTGAAACAATAATAAAACATGTAGATAACAGTTTTCCACTAAGACAATAATCCCCCAAATTGTAGAAAATACATACCTAAATGGATGTCTGAATAACTGAAATCAATACAGGTAGTATCAAGGTATGCTAATTAAATTTTGTACATGTTGATATACATTTTCCTGTAGCCATTTCTTTATATTGATTGTTCATTCCAATAAATATATGTAATATATCTAATATCTAGAATGTTATGATAGAAATATGTATTATCAATGTTGTTTTCAGTACCTGAAGAAAGTGGAAATTTTTTTTGAGACTCAGTTATGTCATATGATATTTTTCTGAAAACTTTTATGAGAGGATGTTTTGTTAAGATCAACCACATGGTGTTTTTCTGGAGGCAGTCTGGAAAAGGTTTTGGAGGGGTTTCTGCCACTGTTGCAGATTCAGAGCCATTGGGAGAGTCTTGTAGTTTCTTCTGGATATACCTGCCATTGCTGATTTGTGAATTGTGTTTGCAAGTGGATTGAGCTTATGCTGCTGATTTTGTGAACTGAACTGCGGATACCCTGGAAACAAAGATTTGATTTGCTCCAAAGAAATATTTATAAACAAGTTCATATCCTTTTCCTTTCCATTACCTCTGGTTGGTGGTAGTCTAGGAGGGAATCATTTAAGAACTCTTATAATAGGTTCTGAAAAAAATCTATGCCTGCATCTTAAGTTTATGGAAATGACATACAAGTGTATATAACATATACTAAAATATGTTCCACTGAATATTTTCTAAAATCAAATTTGTTTCTTTATTTCTTTTTAAATTTGTGATTATGAGCAGGTCTTCTTTCCCTACACTTAATAAAATACCCAAAGAGAACGTTCCTTTCCACTTTTCTAAACTGAAGAAAATGTAGGAGTATAACAGATAGTGATGTGTATGCACATATATTTACAAACTCTTGTAAAATAGTTGTAACAGTGAGGATACAGGATGTTTTCCTTTAATAATAAAGAGGAGAAAATGACGACATTGGAAATACACCAACCCTTTGGATAAATTGCTGCTGTACCCTTGAATTCTAGAACTGTATAGTTATTATCTCATGACTCCAAGTTTCAAATAATATAAACAATGCTACAGATACATTTTCACAAGTTATCGTGCATATTAGTATTTTTTTAAATGATGGGTGATTAGAACTGCAATACTAAATCACTAGGTTGTCAGTGTACAAATTGGATATTTGCCAGGTTACTCAGCTTTCACTAAAATTATTTTATTTCAGGAAATTTTGTGTTTTAGAACTGGAAATCCATTCTTACTGTATTTCATGGATTCTTTTAACCTCGTTCCTTTTGTTTATTTTTTTTGCTTATTTCATAAATATATAAAATATTTTAAATCACATACATTAACTTCCTCCCTCTCCAATATGTTCTCATGTCTTCATGGGTTTTGAAATTCCATAATGCCTATTAGTGCTGTCCCAATTTGAATGAGTAAAGGTTCATTCACTGGAAGGTAGACAACCTATTAGGCTCCCATATCTCTGAAAGAAACAAACCTCTAGCAGCAAGAGACTGCTAATATTTCCTAAATTGGGGTGGACCATTGGAAGGCCCTTTCTGATGCAATGCTGAAAGGCTTCATCTTGTATATGTCTTTTAAAGGCAACCACATGTGCCTCTCTAATGTTATGTAAAATACACCATCTGTTTGTTCATATATTTACAATGTTAAGGCCACTTTCCATAGAATGAACCTGCTTTTCTACACGGTATCTTTCATTTGTCTCTTTGCTATAGAGTTTTATTGTTGTATGGTTTTATTGATTGTGTTGGTTGCAACTTTTTCAGAATTAATAATATTTGGGTCCAGGTCACTGAGTAAAAGTATTTGCTTATCTAAAAAACTTAATTACATTCCTGAGACCTACATGACAGTGTTAGAAAACAAATTCCTACAAGTTGTCTTCTAAACAACACATGTCTGAACATATACATGTATGTGAATATGCACATGCTTACACACAAGTAAATAAATACAATTTAATAAAAGATAAATTTGCAATATGCTGAATGTATTCAAGCTGTATCTTTTCTAGTTTTTCACTTGCTTGTATACCTGTTTAAATTTGCATTACTCATCTTTCAAGAATTTGGTGCTGACAACATGTCTTAACTACCTACCATTCATGCAAAACTATTCCTTAGATAAAACAGGCTATGTGAATGATTTCAGTAATTTTGGCTGTAATCCAATATGAATTTTTATATTTTATCATTATCCTTGAGTATTCAATACTGCATTATAAACTGCACACCAAGAATGTTTTTGCCATGGCCAAACTTGTAGGACCAGAGTTGCATGCTCATCTGAATTTCTGCCTTGAATTTTATAAATAATTGAAGTGTAACACTGGACAAACATACTTAGGAGGCAATCTTTTAGTATAATTCTTCTCCTAGATTACTTTAAATGCCTACTTGAAAATGCTATACAGACTCTAAGGTGTATATTTAGTAATCTTTCTTTTAAGCATGGAATGACCAATTGTCTCTCTAGTTAGTTTTAATTAAAGCAATATAAGTATTATAATAAGATAAATAGAAAGATGGACTAGAAATATGTAAAATAATAGAGTATATGTCATCATATAAAGCAAAGTGGTTTGATTTTCTGAATGAAAATATTAAACACAGTTACCATATACCCTAGAAGAAAATAAATACTATTCATGGATATTTCCTGTTCAGGTCTCATATATTCTCAGACTTGAAATTTGTAACTCTAGAAACATTCCTCACATGTACAATGCTAATCTTCATCTACCAAATATTAACTAAGCAAATACTATAGAATAGCATTATTTTAAGGACTAAGATAACCATGCCAAAAAAGTGATATCTCTGTGAATTTTTCTTTTTCTTTTTCTTTTTTTGTTTGTTAGGGGTTTTTTTTGTTTTGTTTTGTTTTTGTTTTGTTTTGTTTTGTTTTGTTTTGTTTTCGAGACAGGGTTTCTCTGTATAGCCCTGCCTGTCCTGGAACTCACTTTGTAGACCAGGCTCGCCTCGAACTCAGAAATCCGCCTGCCTCTGCCTCCTAAGTGCTGGGACTAAAGGCATGTGCCACCATGCCCGGCTCGTGAATTTTTCAAAATGATAGAATGGAAAGCCTAATGATAATAATTCACCCTTTTAATGCCACCACCACTCAGGAGGCAGAGGTGGGTGTATCTTTGTGAGTTTGAGGCTATCCTTGTTTTCATAATGAGTTCCAGAACAGCCAAGGGTACCCAGAGTAACTCTGTCTCAAATATAGATAGACTTTCCAGTCCCAAGTCTCTGTCATACATTTGAGATACACTCACTCCATCATTACTCCAGCTCCAGGTTCCATTCATTCACATGGCCATCTGGCCATCTCCCTGTCACTTCCCACACCATGATGGGGAGACTTCAGTTGAGACATATAGAAATAGGATTATGGAACCTGAAGAGGCCATCCCCTGCAGCCAGGCTGGAACCCCAGTGAAGCAATAGTGATACCAACCCACTCACAAAACGTTTCACCCAAAATTTATCCTGTGGAAGGAATGCAGAGACAGAAATGGAGTAGAGACTGAAGGAATGGCTAACCAATAACTGTCCCAACCAGAGACCCATCCCATGGGGAAGCAAGAAAACATGACACTATTAATGATACTCTATTATCACAGAAGCCTGGGATGGCTGTCCTCTGAGTGACTTCACCTATCCTACAGCTGGCTAAGACAGAGGCAGAGATTCACAGCCAAACATTGGATAGAACCTGGGGACTTCTTTTTTTTTCTGCAGAGTATTTTTTTTTTATTAGATATTTTCTTTATTTACATTTCAAATGTTATCCCCTTTCCTTGTTTTCCCTTTGAAAGTCCTGTATCCCCTCCAGCCTCCCCCTGCTCCCCAACCCACCCACTCTCATTCCTGGTCCTAGCATTCCCCTATACTGGCTCATAGAACCTTCACAGGACCAAGGGCCTCTCCTCCCATTGATGATTGACTAGGTCATCCTCTGCTATATATATATAACTAGAGCCACAATTTCCACCATGTGTTTTCTTTGATTGGTGGTATAGTTCCAAGGAGCTCTGGGGGTACTGGTTAGTTCATATTAATGTTTCTCCTATGGGGCTTCAGTCCCCTACAATTTCCTGTGTATTTCTCTGGCTTTTTCATTGGGGACCTTGTGCTTCGTCCAATGGATAACTGTGAGCATCCACTTCTGTATTTGCAGGGCACTGCCAGAGTTTCTTGGGAGATAGCTATATCAGGCTCCTGTCAGGAGGAGCCTGGGGACTCTTATGGAAGAGGTAGGGTAAGGATTGAGAGCTCCTAAGGATATAGGAACTACACAGGAAGACCAACAGAATCAACTAACCTGGATGCTTGGGAGTTCTCATAGACTGAACCACTAACAAAAGAGCATATATGGGCTAGACTTAGGCCTGCCTCACGTAAGTAGCATAGGCGTAATTTGGTCTTCATGTAGGTCCCTAACAATGGGAACAGGGTTTATCCTGAAAGCTGTTGCCTGTCTGGAATCTGTTTCCCTACACAGGCTATCGTTTCTGGATTCAATGGGAGAGCCTCCTAGCCCGGCAGATACTTGATGTGCCAAGGTGGGTAAAGCCAGGCAGGGGGCGGGGGTCCACTCTCTCAGAGAAGTATAGGGGGATGTGGGGAGAGACTGCCAAAAGGGGGAACCAGGAGGGGCTGAGATCAGGATATAAAGTGATAAAGTTAATAAAGAAAAGAAAATTAAAGCTTAGATAGGTGATAACTAGCTGGCTAGATAACTGATAAAAAGGAAATAAGGTAAAAATGCTTTACACAATGAGCTAGGTAACTAAAACCTATAGAATAACATAGAAGCTATTTAGTCATAAGGATGAATTTAAATCTTGACTATTCCATAGTCTTTTAAGTGACTGAATTGACAAAACTGAATTCCTCTTTACAAAACCCCTAGAGTTGTATAGCAATGATTCTACTTTTATTTGTATGTAAAATTTTAGCTATTTCTTCAAAAAGTCAGAATGTACGAACCTGGAACAAACTGCTTTCTCTATTGCAACATTGTACAGTCCATTTGAAAGTTTGAGCCTCCCAAGGGAACTGTGATGGAGCCAGTCAACAGAGCAAGTGTTACCAGGATTCACTGTCCTGTTTTTCCCTCGGGGAGAAATAAACAGGCCAACAATTCTTGAAACTAACATGTCACTTTGCACCAGATACATCTGGTAGAGGTCACAGGACTACCAGGTGGACTCCAGTTGAAAATGCTTGAGTGGAAAATTGCATTCTACAATATATGTTATTAATAACACCAGACTAGTGTCATTACATGGATGACTTCCTTTAAATTTCATGGAACTTTGAGTACCATAAGGT
Organism: Mus minutoides; assembly: GCA_902729485.2. Taxonomy (NCBI): domain Eukaryota; kingdom Metazoa; phylum Chordata; class Mammalia; order Rodentia; family Muridae; genus Mus; species Mus minutoides. The sequence goes on from LR750643.1 coordinate 110,881, forward strand.
CTCAAAGTATCAAGAGTGACATGTAATCTTGAAATCTTGATTTGTAGAGGATGCCACCAGGCACTGCAAGCATGACACCTTAACCAACATCGTCCCTTACCATCTGCTGTTCTGAGCCATTCCAGGACTCTGACCACACACACAGACATGATCTTTATAGCAAAAAAATGAGAAACACAGTTGTTTCCTTTTAGAAAATACTATTTAATAATCAATAAGTCAATTTATGAATTTCACAAGTATAAAATGTTAGGATTTATAGACTAAACTATAAAAATGAGAATATATATATATATATATATATATATATATATATATATATATATATCATTACTCTTTGCCAACATTTGTGAGTCATTAATAATTGTTCACTTTAAAAAGATCACAGGAGAAAATATGGAGAAAAATTGTAGAACAGAGACTGAAGGAAAGGCCATCCAGAGGCTGCCCCACCTGGGGATCCATCCCATACACAGCCACCAAATTTGGATGCTATTGTGAATGCCAAGAAGTGCTTTCTGACAGAAGCCTGATATGGCTGTCTCCTGAGAGGCTTTGCAAGAGCTTGACAAATACAGAGGCAGATGCTGGCAGCCCACCATTGTACTAAGTGTGTGGTCTCAGATGGAAGAGTTGGAGAAAGGACTGAAGGAACTAAGAGTGTTTGTAGCCCCATAGGGGGAACAACATTGTAAAATAACCAGATCCCCCCTTGCTCCTGGGGATTGGACCACCAACCAAAGAGTACACAAGGAGGGACCTATGGCCCTGGTCACATATGTGGCAGAGGATGGCCTTGTTGGACATCAGGGTTAGGAGAGGCCCTTGGACTTGAGGGTGTTTAATGCCCCAGTGTAGAGGAATGCCAGGGAAGGAAGACAAAAGTGGATGGGTGTGGGGAAGCACCCTTATAGAGGCAGGGGGAGGGAGGGATGTGATAGGGAGTTTCTGAAGGAGAGATTTGGAAAGGGGAAATCGTTTGAAATGTAAATAAATAAAATATCCAATATATATATAATTGTTCACTTGTCAAATGTGTTCATTCCTCTTAACAGTGATTAATGTTGGCTTGTGAAACATGAAAAATAACAGAATCAACCAAACAGTACTCCTATGGTAACAAATGAACTCTTCTTTTGATCTGAAAATAGTGTCTTATAAAATCTATTTAATTTAGTATTTATATAATTGGTATATTTATTTGTTCTGTAGCATGATATGTAGTAAGCATGGTTGAATAGCCAACTGTTTTAAAACATTTTGAGGACAAAACCTAAGTTTTCCTGTGAATTTCCTGTGAATTTTAATTTCCTTTCTGTTCATATAGGATCATCTATGTGTATATGAATTCCATGGTATATGTGTGGAGGTTATGGGTTTTGGTCCTCACCTTTCACATTGTTACAGATAAGGATGTTCTTGTTAAATATTACTTTTGCAAGAACATCTGGTCCAAAAACTTCTAGGCATTTTCTTATCTCTGCCTCTTTTCTCATCTTAGAAGTGTTGATGTGGTCAGATGAGAGTTTTTACAGACCATGTAAACACAATGTATGTCCTCATGCTTAGAAGGCAAGCATTTTAAACATTGAGTTTTGTAAAATAAGAAATGCCCCCATGGATCCAAATTTGCTTATGATTTAATAATATATTCTCATATGCCAGGATAGAAATTGTATGAATACTTATTACATAATTTGGTTTTCTTATTTTTTTCTAAAAAACTTACAGCCTGATGTTGAAGTCAAGTAAAAATAATCCCAAATATTTGTCTAGATATTTCTGATGTATAAATAATTTTGTGATTTGCTACCTCAGTGTAGAGTTTTGCTTCCTATTGTATTGCTTTTAGGAACATTAATCTTTTTTTCTGTTCATTGTAAGTCTTAGAATGTACACTGGAGATTTTTCAAAATTATATTGTATGCAGAAAAGCACCTATCAAGGTAATTTTTGTTATATACTGTAATCTTCTAAGGAATTCAAAATACTGTAAAATGGCTAATATTGTACCTTGTCTGTGTCTTTCTTAAGAACAATGAATAGACCACATGGAATGCCCCATATGAACATTACCATAGAAGCAACATTTAGTGGAGATTAGAAATTCAACAACTAAACACCCTTTCCCTTTCTAAATAGTAAATATACAAATAAATGGTTTATCATATGCAGTCATTATACTTCAAGCTCTGAGTACAATAACAACATGGAATGGAATCTAAGACCCAGAAGCAAACCCATACACCTATGGACACTTACTCTTTGGCAAAGAACCCAAAACTATACAATGGAAAAGAAGAAAACATTTTCAATAAATGGTGTTGGTCTAACTGGTGGTCTGTATACAGAATGAAAAAAGATCCATATTTATTACTTTGCACAAAGCTCAAGTCCAGGTAGATCAAGAAGCTCAAGAGAAAACAAGATACACCAAATCTAATAGAAGAAAAAGTGGTTAAGGCCCTTGAACTCACTGGGACAGGGGAAGAATTACTGAACAGAAGACCAATAGCTCAGGCTCTAAAATCAAAAATTGATAAATGGAACCTCATGAAACTGAAAAGCTTTTGTAAGGCAAAGGAAAAAGTCAATAGTTCGAATCAGTAGCCTAAAGATTGGGGGAAAAATCCTCACTAAGCCTACATCTGACAGAGGGCTAATATCCAAAATTTATTAAAAACTGAAGAAGTCAAATTTCAAAAATTCAAATAGCCCAATTTAAAAATGAGTACAGAGATAAACAGAGATTTCCCAACCGAAGAATCTTGAATGGCTAAGAAGCACTTAAATGGGTGGGGGACCAGGGCCGGGAGTGGGGAGGGTATAGGGAACTTTCTGGATAACACTTGAAATGTAAATGAAGAAAATATCTAATAAAAGTTGAAAAAAAAAGAAGCACTTAAAGAAATGTTCAAATTACTTAGTCATCAAAGAAACACAAATCAAAATGACACTGTGATTCCAAATCACAAAATCAGAATGGATAAGGACAAAAACTCTAGTGACAGCACATTTTAGTAGGGATGTGGAGAAAGAGGAAAACTCCTCTAATGCTGGTAGGATTGCAAACTGGTACAACCATTCTTGAAATCAATCTGGAGTTTCCTCAGAAAATTGGAAATAGATCTACTTGAAGACCCAACTATACCACTCTTGGATATATACCCAAAAGATGCCCCACCATGCCACAGGAGCACGTGCTTCATTCTATTTCTAGCAGCTTTATTTGTGATAGTCAGAAGCTAGAAACAACACAGATATTCTGCAACCAAAGAACGGATTCAGAAAATTTGATACATTTACACATTAGAGTACTATTCAGCTATTAAGAATAAGGACATTCTGAGTTTGGCAGGCAAATGGATAAAATTAGAAAATATCATCATGAGTGAGGTAACTTAGATCCAAAAGGACATGAATGGTATGTACTCACTTATAAGTGGATATTAGCGAAAAATGTAATGAATATATCCAGGATACAACCTATAGATCTTAAGAAGTGTAACAAGCAGAAATGCCCAAGTGAGGAGGCTTCAATCCCACTTAGAAAAGGGAAGAAAATAATCATGAGAGGCAGAGGGAGAGAGCAAGAGAGGAGGAGGAAGAGGAGGAGGAGGAGGAAGAGGAGGAGGAAGAGGAGGAAGAGGAGGAGGAAGAGGAGGAGGAGGAGGAGGAGGAGGAAGAGAAACAGGACCAGATAGGGGGTAGGAGAAGAGACAGGATAGAAGCCCAGAGGGTCAAGAAAATGAATGGAAAATAGTAGTGTTGGGGAGTGGGACGTAGGGGAACATTTGAGAACGAACCAAAAACCCTGGAGGTGAGACATTCTCAGGAGTTGTTGGGGTGACCTCAGACACAATTGCCAATAGTGGGGAAAGGAAATTTGAAGAGTCTACCTCCAGTAGATAGACAGGATCTAAAGCTGAAGAACAGGTCTATTAACTAAATTCAAAATTTCTGTCCCATAACTGTTCCTGTCTAACAGAACTGCAGGGACAAAAATCTTGAAGAGGCTGAACAAAAAGGAGGTCCAGTGGCCCCCCAACTTAGGATCCATCTCACAGGCGGACAGGACACCAAGGCCTGTCTCTATTACTGATACTATGATGTTCATACAGACAGGAGCCTGGCATAGCTGTCAGCTGAGAGGCCTTACTAGCAGCTGACTGAGACAAAAGCAACTACTTAAATGCAACCATTGTACTGAATAGTTGTTAGAGACTCCTGTCAAAGAAAGGGAAGGATTGGAGAAGTGAAAGAGAGAACTATCCTATAGGAAGACCAGCCGTCTCTACTAATCCAGACACCAGGGAGCTCCCAAAGACTGAGCCACTAACCAGGAGCATATACAGGGTGGTCTGAGGCCCCTGGCTCATATGTAGGAGAGGTCTTCCTGGTCTAGCCTCAGTATGAAAAGATTTACTTCATCCTTGAGAGAACTGAGGCCCTAGGTAATTGGAGGAGTTGGTAGGGTGCAGGGAGCATCCTTTCGGAAGGGGGGGAGGAATGGGATGAGGATCTGTGGGAGGGGAACCTGAGTGAGGGTCAATGACTGGAATGCTATAAATAAAATAATTAAAAAAGAAGACACCAATTTTTTTAAAAAGTCACACATTACATGCTGATATAGTTAATCATAAATGGTAACAGCATTTTTCTCTTTAAAGCATAGTAAAGGAAAACAAAAACAAAAACAAAAACAAAAAACAAAGTGTTAAAGTTAACTATACTCTGTATTTAGACAGTAGGAAAATAGAAGAATTTCATTTCAGCTAAAAATTTATTATCAATATTGATTTAGAATGATTATCTCTATTTGACATCTATTTAATCATTGTTTTCATGCTAATGTAGTCATAAATTGTTAATATGATAGTATTAAAAATGAAAGGAACATCAATATTTATTTTAAAACTACCTTAATAATTCTTCCCTATAACAACTAGAGACACTCTTCACTCTTCCAAGACAGTTAAGTTGCTTAAGAGTGAACAATGCTTGCTTGAGCAGGCAAGAATGAAGTCTGTGTGCATTTGTTTCTCTGCTTTTGGCTATTGATGGGATGTGATTCCCTCCTTAAATTTCTGCTTTGATTTCCTTAAAATGATGGACTGTAACTTGGAAATCAAAACCAAATGAACTGTTTTTTCCTTGTATCCCTGTTGGTTAGAGTATTTTAGCACTCACAGCAACAAACAGCAAGTGTCAAGGCTCCTGGGTTATTAACCACCCACCTTTCATAGCGACATGTGAAAGTTATCCCATACTGTCATATCCAGCGTCATGAGCAGTTCTGCTATATTTAGAGGCTTATGACAAGATTCCAATGAGGACTGTTTACACGTATTTTTCATACCTGATCTATATTTTTTCTGAATATCCCGTTGCAAATTGTTATGCCTGCTTAAATATGAAGCTTCAGGAATGAGGAAGCATTGCTCTTAATAGCTACAAATGATGGCCACGTTAATGGCTCATTATTCTCAAGGATTCATTCCCAATGAACTATATATAGCTCTTGATAAAAAAATATTACTTGAGATAATCCTCAGGTGTCATACTGTTGATATTCTCTACGGATATTTGTAAAAAGATAGAACGTATTATGGTTTATGACCAAACACAATAGTTCCCACAGTTTTTTTAAAAATTTTATTCTCATGCAATAGATCTTCTTCCTGCATCTATTTTATTCTTCTTGCAATGGACTTATTACAGTCATTTGTCTTGTTTCTCATTTGAAATTATCACTTCTCAAAGGAACTTAGGAAATGAGGTGGAAGAATGGATTAGCATCACAAGAGTTGTCTGCTTCACAGTATAGGGGATGAGAGGCATGCATCTGGGACTGCAGAAGCCAGGGCATACGAAACAGCAAAGTGCAGGCTTTCTTAAGAGTTTATAGACTTTCAACTTTCTTTCTTTCTTGCTTTCAGAGTGTTCTGTATTTTTGCATTCTGCTTTTTAAGGTCATAGTCTACCATATCGGGATAGCTCCCCTGAGGTGGGTGCAAAATGGGGGTCTCCCTTCCCCAGGCAGGGCTTGTGATCTGGGGAGGCCAACCACACATATTTTATCTGAGAAATCTCACATACTCGTTAGCAAAACGACACTGTCAACGTCTTCTGTCCAGGTAAGAAGCTTCCCAGCGGGCCTCTGGGAATGCAGCAATGCCTCTGAATGCAAGGGCTGGGATTCCTAATACAGTTCAACTCCAGCCGGGGACTTAAATTCATCCTTCATCACTCTCCGTTTTCCGATAAGCCAACCAAAATAAAGTGTATGACTGCAAGCTGTTTCACTGACTATCCTCTGAAAAGGCTGGTTCATTGTATATTGTCTAAGAGAGCATCCTCTGAGAGGACAGTCTCCCTGCTCCCCCACCTCCAGCTCTCATTGCCTGACCAGGATCCGGCTGACCCACCCAGTCCAAATCCCCCTCCATCCTTCCCTGCCCTCTTTGCCTGGACACCACGAAGAAGAAAGTGGAACATAAAACCCTACTGTGTCTTGTTGCACTATCTAAGTAAATTGTTCTTTTCTGTTCAACAATTCAAACCATCATTTTTATTATAGCCCATTATTATATCAGATTGAAAGTGTATAAGATGAAGATGTTAATCACAGGCAGCATAAATTATGGTATACTTCTTATGATGTTTGTCTGGCTATGTGCAATCACTTGTTTTTAGTAAAACCTAAACTGCAATTAGTTATTATGATAGTTTATTTTTTTTTATTGTTTGGTTTTGTTTGCCTGAAAGGAGAATACTTAAGACATGATTGAGTCTTTTAGGGGGTGACTTGGTCATTTGGAGACATTGATGACTCTTTGGAGACTGAATAAATTCTTCTTGGCTGGATGAGTTCTTAGGGGTCTAACTTTCACAGAGCACTTGTTACCTCTAGTCACATTTTCTCTAGTCACATTTTCCCTATTATAATTCTTTTACTCTATGATGGTGATTGTGTAGTAGGATGCCTTCTACCCTGTCTGATGAACCTCCCATCACTTGAAGCCAAGGAGATATCAGTGCTATTACCTTGGATTTTAGCCTCTCAAGGCATACACAAGCCAGACTAAATCTGTACATTCCATATGAAATGAGTTCCCTATTCTTAGCACTTATAATAATGGAAAAGGCCATTAAGACAGCCTATAATGAGAAATGGCTTTTGATTATCTCTGATAACATATCTCCTGTACATAAATAACCTCATGCTAAGTGCCAGTGAATTATACATAGTACTTATAAGAATATACTGTTTAATAACAAAGACATAATTAGAACTAAATTGAGTGAATTCATCTTTTATTAACTATGATTCATCTCTCTGATATTATTCTTTTCTTTTAATATTTTTGTAATATTTTCCTAGGAAAATCCATGGAGGAAATTTAATGAAAGCATTGCAGTGGTCATTTTATGAATGTTCAAATTTTTGTTCATATTAATCTTCATGTACATAAATTCAGATGACTTTTAGGTTTTTCTGAGAAAAAAGAAGGTTTTTATAAATTCTACTGTTCAGAGCTTAAACCTCTTTTTTGTTTTTACTTAATTTCATATCAGGAAAATATATGTGAATGCTTTAACAAACGGGATGTGAAGGATGTCAGGGGCTCTTCTCTCCTCAGTTAAAGGGAGCTTTACATTTAGCTAGATGCTCAACAGAGAGCCTCTTTCCATTTAGAGTAGAATGCTAATGCCACATTATTACACAGGAAATCTGTATGCTTATGCATTGCTTCTTTCCAGAGATGATGTTCCCATGGGGAGAAGAGTCAAAATGAATAAGAATATATAAAGACATAATTCTCTAAATTTAAAAACAGATCTAAGGCATTGGTTTTTATTTTATTTTTTATACACTTTTAAAATCATATTTTACTAGTCTTTTGAGAATTTCATACAATATGTTTTGATCATATCCACTGCTTCTCTTGTGGAAAACCACTCAACACTGAGAAGTAAGGGAGGGAGAATGACCAGGATTCCAAGATACTCAAACAAACTTTAAAACTAAAGCAGCTTCAGTAAATCTTCTTTAAATATCTGACACATTTCACATATTTAAAAGACTGTTTTCTTGTTTCCAATGTTATTTTTCCACTGATCTTATTTTTATATTTTCTTATTTTAAGAGAGATACTGTCTCAGGTATAGATGTCAATGGTCACTATGCAGGAGCAGGATAACCTCAAAATTATGGCAATCTTCTTTCCCATCACTTTAATCTACCTTTCTATTCTTTACATTGAACACCTCTTTCCTACAGCAGAGCTCTTATATCTGACAGGTTTAATGTTTCTAACAGCTCATGTATTAACTCTTTCCTTCACAAACCAGGTGTGATTAATATTTTCTGCAATCATTTCCCTATATAACTCATTTAAGCAAATGTTCCTAGTTACTGTTAAAACTGATACTTGTGTATTGTTGACTTCTATTTTAGGAAATATTATGTTGTTATTATGGATGTTATGTCAGGGGAACTTGATATTTCAGTGCATCTCATAGACTTTTAATATTCATTAATCATCCAAAAGATAAATAGGGAACCAAGTTTCATAGTCCCAACTAAGTTTCTATATCCCAATAATGTTGTCAAATGGTGATAAACCAATAATGTTGATATTATATTCAGTATATATATTATTATAATCTAGATTATAACATAAAAATCTTGATTTGGGGTGAATGATGATATTTATATTCTCATCCATCCATCCAGGACACATACTTGCCAAAGTCAAAGATTTATTCTTCTGTCAAAGCTGTAGAGATAATGTCTATGAAACAAAAAGTGTGAATAATGTTAATAGAAATATACAAGATGGACAGACTAGTTTAGTTTGATAGAACACTGAAGTAACAATAAAGTAAGAAGGAAGTGGCAAATTTTGATAGAAAAACAAGCTAGTAAAATAAAATGAGTATTGAACTTTGCAGGAACAAATTGCAATATCAGAAGTAAGACTTTTGAATATCTATAATCCTCTTAACATGATATCCCAATATCTTGGTAAAATGATGATGATGATGATGATGATGATGATGATGATGATGATGATGATGAATAATTCAGCTTGGTATTGCTAGAAAAATTTGACTTTGAAGAAAGGTCAGTACCATTGTTCTATGTCAGGACAATTTTTCATTGTCTTTAAAAATATAGTTTCAGGGCTGAAGAAATGGCTCAGCACTTGAAAGAATGGGCTGCCCTTCCAGGAGGACCCAGGTTCAATACCCAACATGCACATGGTAGCTTACAACCTTCTGCAACTCTAAATCCAAGATGATGTCTTGTCCTCTTCTGAATTTCATGACCACTAGCAAACAAGTTGTACACAGACATAAATGGAAACAAAAAGAAACAAAAGCTGCACCAGGTTATAAAACATCAAATATTTTTCATGGTATCGTTCATCATCCATCTAAGCCCCACTTCCTGTAGGTTCATAATCTTCTCAAATACTATTTACCACATAGTGACCATATGATCAAATACATAAATCTCTAGGGACATTTCCCATTTAAACCACCAAAACATACTTATTCATTTACTATGATTAATAAAATATCTACTTCCTTCGGTCATAATAATTTCACAAGACAGACAATTCATAAAAACTGTTTACCATATAGTCTATTGGACAAACATACACATATGTCTTAAATATATTGGCAAATATTGGTTTAGCATAAAATTAATTTATTTTTAGCTTTATTATACTTGTTTGCAGATTTACACCCAAAATCCTATACATGATTAACATTGGATTTTAATAATGTACCTAAGTCACCAAATTCCAAATTCTTGCAATCGAAAATACTATCAGTATTACCTTTATATTTATTATACTCTCCAAAACTAATATAAAAGCAATTCAATGTCTAAAAAAAAGCTATAGTTACTGAATTAACAACAAAACTATATAAAATTAATCTTAAGAAGTATGATAAAACTGAAAAATAACATTTTGAGTGTAACTAACAATGTAGGGGTATAGTTTTCAAAAACTGACACTAATTACAAGATGGTCACCATTTGAAACAAAATGTAGTTAGTTGACATTCTCTAGGGATGTGAGTATACTTTCCTCCCCCTGCTCAAACACTAGACTAGGGTTGCCACTGGGAATAAAAGTCCTAGCAGGATAGAAATGAATCTTGTATGAGATAGTAGAAAGTTAGGACGTTCTAATGAGCAATTTGTATGGAAGAAAGGAGGAATTGAAAACCTTTCTGATGAGCAAATTGAATGGAAGAGATGAAAATTCCTATCCTCTGACTTAAGCTTAATGACTCCCATCAACTTTTACTCCAGAATTACACGAAAGTTGGTGTGAGATAAAAACAAGTGTCTTTCATGCTTCCATTCCTGTTCCTCCACCTGAAACCTTGGAGCACAATTCAGAAACCTTAGTTCTCTGGGGAAATTAAAATGGCCTTGTACACAGAAGGGAGCAGAACAGAAAACATAAAGTTCAAGGCAAATCCTGGAGTTTATTACATAAAGCAGATCAGCCAGCAGATAGAAATCCATGGAAAAGACTCCAGGCCCATCCTGCTGTGGCTGGAGGTTTCAGCATGAAAGGATTTCAAACCAACTCGCTGAACCTCAGGATTTATTTATTATTACTCTCTACGAAAGTGACATTTCCTACTCTATGTCAGAGACTTTGCTGTCAGAGCATATGTTATGCAACTGGAGCAAAATTCAATGTTAGATATTTCACAAATAAAAATTTAATTGTAACATGAATAGATAGTAATGAATTAACTTACCTAGGCTTATTCTTTTGCTTTTCATTATTTTTATTATTTTAAATTATTATGAAAATAAGACCTAAAACTAGACCTTTATATAATTAACAACTGAATTAACTGTACACATATAACCAGTGTTTTAAATTGATCATTTCTCTTCCACATTATTAGCTGTGTCATATTGGGGATGTCAATTTCAATCCCTATCCATTTCTTTACTAATATAACTAATCTGGCTTCATTATATTGGTCGACACGTAGGTCAATGAACCTCAAAATTAAGTTAAATGCGGTATATGTTCTGTAACATTTCATGTACTATATTGTTACACTGTAATGAAAAAGTTGTGGTTAGTACACTATGTCCTAAGTTATCAGACAGAGGCTAGAAGCTAAAGACCTGAAGATACAGGCTTGCAGATTAGATTCTACAGAAGCAAGAAGTTTTCAGGTTTAGACCTAAGGATAGTTAGAAAAGTTCTGTGCTCAGCAAACGCCATGGATTTGCAAAGCTTGGATACAGCTGTAATTTTATTCCATCATACAGGGAAATAAAAGAGACATTTACACCTAAAACACCAATGTCACCTCTTATAGTTCAGGATTTGTTTGGTTTTGAGAATTTCATGGAATTTCAATCTAAATATTTTTAAATTGGTTTACAATCAAATATACTGTAAGTATGTGTTCTTGAGTCTTAGTATTTAATTTATATCTATTATTAGTGGTTACAGCATTACGTTAACTTCTTGTAATCAAGTCATTTAATCATTGAAGTATTACTGGGAGGTTAATTTATTTATGTGATATTACTATAAAATTGAAAGAAAAGCAATAAATGTTAATTATCATTTTAACTTATTATCAATTAATATTTAATATGATAAACATCTTACTTCTTTATATGACTAGTATATTTTCGTATGTGATGAGCATATTAAAGATTGAGAACATGTAATCGAAGCTTGAATCACAATATAATAACTTTTATTTTTAAAATGTTGATGTATACTTTCTGTACAAATTGATGGATTTCTATTAATGTTTTATTCATTATGTTTTCCTATCCCTTGAGCTAGTCTCCTAAATCTTCATAAATGTTTTCTATTTTATTTTTGTATCTCAAATTTGTGGGTAATATGTAAATATGTACAACTAAGTATACCTAATGTCATATTATACTTTAAAGATGATTATTCATTAAATATCAGCAAAATAGTTACACATTTATTTTTTTAGTGCTATATAGTTAATTGGTTGTCAATTTTAATAATAAAATACAACAAAATATAAATACACCATTTTATTGATCATATATTCAGAAACTATTAAGTATGATTTTGACAATAATGACACATTATAGCATGAAGCCAAAGGTCAGCATTTAAGATGATTTGTTTCTCTTACAGAGAATCTCTGTTTAGTTACAAGTAGCTATATGACAGTTTATCACTGACTGTAACTACTGTTTCAGGAGGTCTAACTCTCTTTTTCTTCTGGCTTTTGTAGGTAACAGATATGCACATACTTACATACATGGAGGCAATCATTCATATATTTTAAGTAAAAATTAAATAAAATATTCAGTTGCATCAAATAAAACTAACAATTCCTATTAAAACAGATCCATTTATTGTTGTAGTACTTTAACTCTGTAGAAAGATTTACAATAAAAAAGGGATAGAGTTTTACTAGCTGACGTATAGATCTCCCTATTGTCATCAATTACATTGGTGTAATATAGTCCATATAATGGAGAACCAGAACTGGTACATTATTAAAATATACAGAATTTATGGTGTGCTTGTTCTTTTTGTTGCAACTCCCTGTGTACCTTTCATTATAGTAACAAAGAAATTTTGTTGCTCTACATGTTCACTTTGCTATGATAAAACATCCCAACCCTTCCAATAAATGCCTCCTTTGCTAATGAATGAGGGGAAACTTTTTATTTCCTAGTTTTGCCTTTTCTCAATATGTAAATTTACACATAACTAGTCTTTACCAAATGGTTTCTTAAATATAGTTTAATTTTTAAAAATTCCAAAAATTTTACATGCTTATGTTGATATTCTCTGGTATGTCTTATATGATTTTGCTTTCTTTTATTTTAATATCTTATTATTTTTTGGTAAATTCAACATTTTAATTTTTTTCTTTTATTGAATATCAATTTTAATCATAAAATATATTCTGATTACATTTTCCTTCTCCCAGGTCCTCATAGTATTTTTCCACCTCTTCAAGACTGGGCCCATGCTCCTGTTCTTTCTCTCACAATCAGGCAAACAAGGAATAATAATAATAATAATAATAATAATAATAATAATAATAATCCAAAAACATAAAAGCATGAGAAGCATATATAGACACAGAACACAGATTTTCACACACAGGAATACCATAGTACCACAAAAACCAGAATCCATAAATATATGCAAAAGACACATACGGTATTGCCTTCTAAAAAGATTTCCTTTATTTCATTTTGTATTGGCTAACTGCTGGGCACAGGCCTACTCTTAGAGGTGCTTTGTTTGTCCATGAAACCCCCTTGGAGAAACAAATTTTCATTTGCAAGTGCTTAGCCATCAGAGATAGCTTCTGGATTTGAGATGGAGGTGTTTAATTCTCCCCTCAGCTCTCCTCTGTAACTCCACCTGTTAAAGACCCTTCCAGGTCCTGAACATGTTTCCATAGTCTCTGTAAATTCAACTGTGCATCACTTCTGTTGACCATGATGGTGTCCCCCATCCATCCTGGTTCTTCCATTCTTTCTCCCTCCTCTTCAAGGTTTCCTTTACTGTAATAGGAAGGATTTGATGGAAATATCTCATTTAGGACTGTATTTCAAATTCCCCAACTTTCTGCATAATATTAGCTTGTGGATATCTGCCTTTATCCACAACTATACTCATGTCCCTGTTGCATCCAGACAAAAAACAAAACAAAACAAAACAAAACAAAACAAAACAAAACAAAACTAACAAACCAAGATGGTGGAGCGATGTTGAAGACAGAATCAGTTAAGTTGATGGAGTTTACAATACCTAAGAAACACACTCCAAAGGATGAGTCTAAACTCATTTTCCAAGAGGTTTAATCATGAATAAAAACAAAAGAAAGCAAACAAACATACAAACAAAAATCACACAGCTTGAATACAACTAACAGCATCCTACATATCCTTGTCTGTGAACCAATAAAATCTCCACCTTCCTGGTTTGTGACTATGAACACAATGTGTCACATCACTTCATGCTCATGTCATCAGGCAATTCTTCCATCATGGATTCTATCATCTACATCCTCAATTCTCAGTAAACTTTTCTTTCTTAAACTGCAGCAGGAAAAACTAAATATTACCTACCACAAAAGAGACAAACATGGAAACATTTTCTTTTTGCTGAATTCAAATTTTTTCAACTTTTATTAGATATTTTCTTCATTTACATTTCAAGTGTTATCCAGAAAGTTCCCTATACCCTCCCCTCTCCCGGCCCTGCTCCCCTACCCACCCGCTCCCACTTCTTAGCCCTGGCGTTCCCCTGTATTGGGGCATATAAAGTCTGCATGACCAAGGGGCCTTTCTTCCCACTGATGGCCAACTAGGCCATCCTCTTCTATATATGCAGCTAGAGACATGAGCTCCGGGGTTACTAGTTAGTTCATGGTTATTCTTCCACCTAGAGGGTTAAAGACCCCTTCATCTCCTTGGGTACTTTCTCTAGCTCCTTCTTCCTTGGGAACCCTGTGTTCCATCTAATAGCTGACTGTGAGCTTCCACCTCCATGTTTGCCAGGCATTGGTATAGTTTCCCCCGAGACAGCTATATCCGGGCCCTTTACTGAATTCAATTTTATACTGGTTATGTAAGAAGAAATATTAGATTATTCCTGATAGGAATAATAATAACCAAAGTCATAAAAATTTCTAAAACAAGCCTATTTTCTTTTATATGGAATGGATGGAGAAGGTAAATTATAATAAATAATATAATAATGCAAAAATTTTTACAGGAAGTGATAAAAGGTCAGTGTAAATTACTTATAGATTAGAAAAGGCAAAGTGGAAGAAGCTAGGACCATAGAACTTAACACCACAGAATATCAGAATATGATACACATGTCATTTAAAATACTTCTACATATGAGTAGAATCAAGCTTCTACAGAAAGCAGAATGAAGAACTTAAACAAGAGAATTGAAGTTAAAAGAGTGATGAGAAGTAATAAAGATGATTAGATTATTATGTCTAAGCTCTGATATATAAGCTGCAAATGGTAAAGAATGCAATACATTATTATGAAGTCATGATTATGACTTAATAAAAGCTTAATGGCCAAACTCTGAATTAACAGCAGACTAATAATCATCCACAGTTTTTTATGTAAAAATAAAACTGGTCACATAAGTAATTAAGTAATATATTAATTGGTCTCTATCATTCAATAATCTTCAGAGCAATGGTAGTAAACTGTGATTCATAGTTTGCTATGCATTACAACCTTAATGACATAATTGATTTACTACAACAGTTTAGAATTTTTTATTAGTATAATTGCTCTTAAAACTAAAGTAATTTAAATTGTTGAATTAATTTCTGTGTCACTGAGTAATACATACTAGTTTGATTAAATATCATTGATAAATATTTGATATTTGAATTATAAGAAATTGGAAAATTACTGATGCTACTGGTTTCCAAAGGCTGTGTGTGAAATACACTTGGCAGCAACAGATATTGGCCAAAAATTTTACTCTTCTTTTGTAATACAAAGTACATCTCTGATTAAAATATTCAAGACACCTATACTAGACACCTTTTGTTCAAAAGTCAAATTCTAATATGAAGCATATTTGAATTACTACATATCCATGGGTGTGTCTGATTTCCCAGGGTTTGTGAATTACACAACCTCTGTATGTTTACTTAAAAAAATCTAAATATTCACTGCATTGAGAGAGTCTAAAGGTAGCTTCAGAAATATATCAGTCAAATGTTTGTATAACCACCTGATACAGATATAGTTATTTTTATTCTCATTTTCATTACACTTTCATCCCTAACAGATGGTGCAATTCTGGGTAGTTATAGGAATCTCTGTGTTTAATGTTTATTAATTTGAACAAATATCAATGATAATTATCTGATAGTTGATCTAAAATGATACAGTGACTACTATCCAACTCTTTCTCAAAGATTGTGTGGAAATTCCACCTGACAGTAACAAATAGTTGTTAAAACTCAAAGTTTACACTGTATTAATGAAGAACATAAAATAATGATGATGTTACTGAACTGTGCTATTGAGTGTTTTTTTTTTTTTTTTTTTTTTTTTTTTTTTTTTTTTTTTTTTTTTTTTTTTTTTTTTTTATGTCCTCAATGTAGAAAATAACAAAGTGATGAGGAAATTTGACTCTTAGTTCCTTCCCAGTGAATCGTGTCAAACTTTTCTTGAAGTTTCATTTCAAACATAGAATTCTCACTCAAGCTTTATTGCTTTGGCTTTTATATTTCAGAGTCATGATGGTTGACTCGCCTATATTTTATCTCCCTCAAACCCATCCTTAATGTACATTTCTTGCAATAACTCTTATGTGTCTGGTTGTGTCCTGACATGTTTCTCAAGGGAACCTGAAAACAAAAATATAGTGGGTACTAATCTGAGAACCCAGTTAATCTCACAGCCAGTTAGCTACCCTCATCTGGTGCCATGACACTTCTATAAGATTAAAATTTCAGAAATCTGTAGAAATGTGTCAGTGGAGGAAATGCTGCCCTGCATGCACAACAACTACAGATTAGTAAGACGATAGAAGAATGGTACCTACTATAACAGCATAGTGAGAAAATGGCAGCTAGGTAGCTCAAATATCCAGCAAAATACTAATGGAATTGGGAGTTACCATAAGTAGAGGGATGGGATATGCAGATGTCAGTTGTCTTGATTACTTGCAGAAAAAAAATGCCATGTGAAATATACAAATGAGCAAAGGAGTTTCAAAATGAACATCAGAAAGAGTTAAGGACATTGTATAAATATTTAAAATTGAAAATAAAATAGGTAAGGTTTAGATGTTAAATCCAATGACATATAAAAAGGACCTCAGATCATATAGATGACTTTAACAGAAGTCATGTTCTGTAGATCTTCTTATAGGCTCAGAATTTACACAATACACCATGATTCCTTACAGCCTGTGCTCCTACTACTCTGGAGTATGAAAGTAAATTTCTACTACATTTTACCATAGAATTTTCAGTCATAAATTGCCTTTATCATTTCTCTTATAAGCCAATAAAATGGAAACTTAAGGTTTCTTTCAATGGTCAGTTGTGTCTGAAGGTGTTTTGCTGGGTTAAACACATGAAGGAGTGTTTTCCTGAAGCAAACACAAATGAATGGAAGGTTNATTGTGTAGTTGATCTCCATTTGTAGGAACTTCAGGGGGAAACGCAATTTTCTTAGGAACCTCCAGACTGATTTCCAGAGTGGTTTTACCAGTTTGCCATCCCACCAGCAATGGAGGAGTGTTCCTCTTTTTTCACATCTTTGTCAACATGTACTGTCACCTAAGTTTTCGATCTTAGCCATCCTGATTGGTGTAAGGTGGAATCTCAGGCTCATTTTGATTTGCATTTCCCTGATGACTTAGGAATTTGAACATTTTTAAAGGGCTTTTAAGCCATTCAAGATTCCTCTGTTGTGATTGTCTGTTTAGTTCTATAACCTATTTTTTTAAAATTGGGTTGCTTGGTTTCTTAATGATTAGCTTCTTGATTTCTTTATATATTTTGGATATTAGACCTCTATCATCTGGATGTGGGGTTAGTGAAGACTTTTTCCCAATCTATAGATTTCTTACTTGTCTTATTGGCTTCTGGATCTTAGATTTTGAGCCATTGGAGTTCTGTTTTGGTAATTTGCCTCTGTGCTAATGAATTCAAGATTCTTTTCTACTTTCTCTTCTATTAGATTCAGTGTATCTTGTACTAATTAATAAGTGGATATTAGCCAAAAAGTGCAGAATTCCCAGGATAAAATCCACAGAACTCAAGGAAGCTAAAAGCCAAAGGGCCCAAGTAAGGATGCCTAATTCCCACCTGAGAGATAGAAGAAAGAAATCACAGGAGGGGCTGGAGGGAGGGATGGACCTGGGTGGTAAAGACAACAGGCATGGGAAAAGGGGAACATGATAAGGTATTTTGGGAAGCCCTGAAGGCCAACAGAAATAATCCATACACTCAACCTCAGAAGGTAGGAGGTGGGGAGACCCTCTAGATTGCACCAGAGATCTGGGATGTGAGACACTGTCAAGACTCAAAGGGAGGAACCTTAGATGAAATGCCTTACAGTGGGGAGAGGGAACTTATAGAGCCCACCTCCAGTAGAAAGACAGGGCATAAAGTGGAGGAATAAAATTGCCATCACATAGTCAAAAACTCTGACCTAAGTTGTTCCTGTCTGAAAGAACTGCAAGAAAAAAAAATGGAGAAGAGCCTGAGGAAAAAGAATTCCAGTGACATGCCCCAAATTGGGATCCAGCTCAGTGGGAAGACACAAGGTCTGACACTATTACTGATGCTATGGTGTGCTTACAAACAGAGGCCTATCATAACTGCCCAACAAACAGCTGAAAGAGTCAGACGCAGATATTTACACCCAACCAATGGACAGCAGCTGGTGAAGCCTGTGGTTGAATTATAGCAAAGCTAGAAGAAGCTGAGGAGGAGAGTGACCCTATAGGAAGACCAGCAGTCTCAACTAATTTGGTCCCAGGGATCTATCAGACACTGAGCCAGCAACCAGGCAGCATACACCAGTTGATATGAGGCCCCCAACTCACATACTGCAGAGAACTGCCAGGTCTGGTTCAACCCTCATGAAGCTTGAGGCCCCAGGGTTACAGAAGTCTAGTGGGTTTGGTTGGTGGGGACATCCTCTTGGAGATAGGGTGACGGGAGGAGGTATGAGATTGTGAGATGTGGAACAGATGGAGGGTTAACTAGGAGGGGATAAAGTCTGGATTGTAAAACAAAAAAAGTCTAAAGAATAAATTTTAAAAATATAGGCTTTGAAAAAATTAAACTTACATTCCAGCCCTATTTAAACTCCAACTCATGGAAACGTCAGTTGGAACTTACTGGATCCAATGAAGCATGGCATAATATATGTTAGAGCATCTGCATTAAGGACCATCCCAAGAACAAAGAAAATACTCTACATCTTAATGTAGAGTGTGTTTGATACCTTGGCCAAAATGTAACACATAAAATACAAAGAATTTTCTATGTAAATATATAAATTATGTTTAAATAATAGATTTGGTAATTGGGATCGAACTTCAAGTGTTGCAAAAAAAAAAAAAAAAATGGTGTAATGGTTGAATTCTTTTGGAAATTTTCCTGAACAAGAAGGGATGAAATGTAAATAAATGATTTTTTTTCTGACTGGTAGTAGAAGAGTAAATGAAGAACTTAGGAGGCATATAAATGTTAGGATAGATATATAACTTAGAAGACTTAGAGAAGGCAATTTTCTACAGCAGAGTTAAATCAATGCATGTTTTTCATGGGTGCTAAGGTGCTATGCTTGGAGTACTAGTGTCAAGAAATGCTTTAGTGACATTTAATAACAGATTAAAGTTGAGGTCTGAAAAACAGTTGGAGAACTTGCTTTGTTCTATTAACTGGGATATATATGCTTGAAAAAGGTAGAATCCCAGTAATATTTAGGACTGTGAAAAATCATGATAACTCAGAAGTCTACATTTGCCTCAACTCCATGGATGGAGGCAGAGCTCTGGGTGTATTCAAGAGCAGTGAAAAGATTGCGAAACAATACAGTTTCCAAGCAAAAAGGCAAAAGCCTATAGAATTGGTATTTATTAATATTTCTAACCATGAATATACAAAAGAAGGACAGGAGAATGATGGCTATTACTTCTATTAAAATATTTATCTCTGAATAATTACATAATCCATGCTAAAGGTAGCCATAAACTCTTTGACCAAAGAAGAGGTACCTTGAAGTTTAAATGGAAAGAAACACTTCAAATATAAACTATTTAATTACTTTGGTCCCTGCAGTAGAAATTCTGGTCACTTAAACACATGACATATCAATATCAGAATTACAAGTTAAAATAAATAGACTTTATAAATACTGAGAAGCACAATGTATATTATTATTCAAGACTAACTCATGCTGGGCGTGGTGGCACACACCTTTAATCCCAGCATTTGGATGGCAGAGGCAGGCGGATTTCTGAGTTCGAGGCCAGCCTGGTCTACAATGTGAGCTTCAGGACAGCCAGGGCTATACAGAGAAAAACCAAAAAAAAAAAAAAAAAAAAAAAAAAAAAAAAAAAAAAAAAAAAAAAAAAAAAAAAAAAAAAAAAAAAAAAAAAAGACTAACTCATGAAGGCCAAACTTCAAACTGAGCCACAATTATATTAACAATACCTAAATTTCTGAGTTTAGGAAAAGCTAGTACGAAATAAATTTTAATAATTACAGTGTATTCAATGAGTCTGTAGTTCTCTCTAAGTTCCAAAGAGTCCCATTAATAAAAGTGTTTATATATGTTTATTATATCACCAACAATATAAAGCACAATTTCCTGCCATTTGATTTGATACAGAAAGCCTGACACTCTTGTCTCCTGATTCCTTGGGGATTCCGGTGGTTACTTCTCTCAAATGTCAGAAAGTTATTAGAATATAAATTCTTGCCATTTCAGCACCTTTCAGATTTAGTTGTTACACTGAGAGGTCATATCCGACTTCCTGTTCTATACAAAGTCTAGCCCAATTTGCTCCAACCTAAGAACGTGATAGTGTGAAGAGTGGAAGACAGTGAAGTCCTGTGCTATGAATAAAGGCGCGAAGGGTGGTGTGTTTGGAACATTTTTTATTGTAATGACAAAAACTACTGACAAAAGCCCTTGAGAAAGTACAAGTTCATTTCGGCTGGTGATTTCTTTTTTTTCTTTTTTCTTTTTTTTTTTTTTTTTACAGCTCTTGTCCATCATGAGTCAATGAGGTACCTGTTACACAGTTTAGAGGATCAGAAAGCACAGAGGATTGAATGCTGGTGCTCAACTTGTCTTCTCCAAATACAACATTCTAGTTTTCCACTGGCCCTGAAAGTCTGATTTCATCTCATAAAGCAAAAATTCAATAATACACTGTGTGAATGTCGAAGAATTCTGGCCTTTCCAGTTACCTAATCTCCCCAGAAGAAACAACAACTAACCAAGTTCTTTATAGGTGGGTAATGAATTAGAATAGTGCTTCCCACTCTAGATCTTCCCAATCTAGGCATTTGGCTTGTAAGTAAATACATGATGGGATTGTATGTCTTTTATATGGGTTTATTAGAACAGTAACTCCACATGTATATTAGTTGAAGGAAAGAGCTCTCTTTATTTTAACATAGCAAATTAAAACTCATAGAATCTCATTGTTGAGTATGGAATAGGCCTTCCTTTACTTTATATTAAATTTATCTGTTCTCCATTGAGATGAACTCTTGTAAAGTAGTCTGTATAATTATTATACTAGTACTCATATACAAACATGAATGTTTATGCAAATTATATTAGTTCACCACATTCTTAAAAAAGTCAAATAAATATGCTATATGTCTTTTGATATTTTAAAAGTAAAATATTTTATTTCAAATAAAACGACCTAAGTATAAAATAGTGTTTGAAGGTCACATTCTGTATTGTTTATTTATTTTCAGACAAGTTAGACACATTTATTTGATAAAACATGATCTGTTATTAAGATTAAATCAGTGTGCTCTCATTACAATATTGTCTCCCAATCATGCATAGCATAGTGTGATAGATGCCTGAAAAGCATTTGGTAACTCTTGAACTTCAGAGAGTACATTTTAGACATTTTGTGAGGAATAAAACTAAAGCTTCCATTCTATTCAGCATTCGATTCAGCAATTGTGATTTGGTTCCTTTGATGTACAAGATCAGAAGTGTTTCTTCCTTAGAGCATGATTAGATTGCTCTTAAAAGATGCACAGAGTTTCCTCTTTATCTTTTCCATGCAATATATTCATTCTTTTGCCATTTTGTAAGTACTCAACTGGCCTTGCTCAATTATATTATGGCCATATGAGTGAGTTAACTTTTCTTTCCTACTTCTGTATAAGAAATGCGGGTTACACCT